>BGNK01002768.1:53139-92017 GCA_003297005.1 Symbiodinium sp. clade A Y106
GGTGAGGGTCGCAAATAGGTACAGACGTTGAAGCATAGTTGCTATTTTCTGCAACTTCTTCAGGATTGCTACGTGGTTCGGAGACTGTTCAGAGCGTTCAACCGCGATTTACCCGCCCGGAACGTATACAGCACCGGTAAGAAGAACTTGCGATTCAAGCTGGCCACAGCTCGGCGGACCAGCTCATTGACAAGAACTCGAAACCGCCGAGGGGGACATTATTTTTCCGACCCCCACTATTATTTTTCTGACCCCCAGTGTTTTTTCTGACCCCTGAGATTACTCTTCCGGCCCTTCATATTCTTTTTTGGGCCCCTAGGAGGCCCGTGTTCTTCTAAGTACCTATGCACCCTTCTAATGGCTCCTTCGTCCCCAGACAAGGTTCGATGCGGGTAAAGCGCCCGATGAACTGAAGCCAAGAGCAATCAGCCGAGGCTTTGCCACGAGAGAACCTAATCAGCGGTTTACTGGGGCATGGTTTTGGAAAAGCAAGCACGTACAAAAACAGTTCAAGCTTAACTGCTTAATGTTTGCACACTGGGGAGCTCTGCAAGGACCAACTCTTTCTGTGCCTCTGACACTTGCAAGTTGGAAAGGAGCAAGTTTTGCTGACAGCTTTCACTCCACCCAGCAAGCTGATTGAAGAAGTCTCCGGAGGCAAAGTGAAGGGCTCGCTGCCCTCTCAAAGGGCAGTTCTCAAATGTATCATCGAACACAAAGCCCCGTGCCCTGCATGCGACTCGCATCAGCATCCAGATGTCCACCTCTGAATCGCCTTGGCTTCCGAGGCCGCGGTGGTTCCGGTTACAGCCAGCATGGTCCATGTGACAATCACAGCCTTCCAGCCATACACGAAGTTCATCTGCGAGCGCACGAAGATTGTGGAGCATGGACGTGTAGAACCACCACTCGTTGCTGTTGACAGCCTCGGTTATGGCTTGGACATCAGCTGCACCTCCGGAGTCGTCCTCCTGAAGATGCCCGTCAGCAGCTGCAAAGAGATGCGGCTTCCACACAATGCGAAGGGCATACTTCAGTTGCAACACACCAGGAAGCGTTTCTGCAACGCTGCCCCATCTCCAGAGCGCAGGCTCCTCGAGCTTCCGAGCCACTTGCGCACGCAGCCACTCGTGTTCGGTGCCTAGGATACAAGTTCCAAGAAGCCTTTTGCCGAGATGGTCGTGATGGAAAAGGCGAACGATCGCTTGAAACCCTGGAAGCCATTTTTTGTAGTGCTCGAAACCTCGTCAAATCTCTCGGGTAGGCTGGTGGCTGGAGCGGCCGGGGAGGTCAGTCTAATGCTGAAACAACGCTGTTGCAGTGGAATGCACCGTAGTACTGCGATAACTGTAGTACCGCCTACCGTAGTTGTAGTTACAAGCACAAGAACGATAAAGAGAAAAAGACTGCCGGATGCATCCCAAAATCTTTTGCTGATCTCCGTGCACATGTTGCGGATGATGTGTAACGAACCAGGTGCAATCACGCACTGGGGGAAGACATACTCACTGCCTGCATCCGTAAGTTCCTCCGACTGCAGCCCATCTGAGCCCCACCATGGTGGCAACACGTCCTGAAGAGAACACCCACCGACATCAGCCAATGACTGCTCAGTTCCACTGTCGGTGCAGAACCCCCGCACCTGTGAAAGGAAATTGTGCAGAGCAGTCAGAGTCTGAGTTTCCGCGAAAATTTTGTGAACCAAGGCCCTCAGTTTGTGATCTACAGAAGCTGCCCCACTGCCAATGCCTGTCGGAATGCGGCGGTGTGTCTCTATCTTGGCATCCACCTCCTTCCTCCAACTGCGACGTTGCATTGCTATCTCTTGCATTTTTGGCCCGTCATCCTGGCGCGCAGCTGTCCAGAAGTCCGATAATGGCATGCACCGTGTCAACGCAAGACAGCAGGTTGGACTCAGTGGTTCGACGAACAATCGCGAGCAGCCAGTCTGTGCCTCCTTGCGGTGAGGCATCTGTCCATATGTAGGCAGCTCCTTGGAAACAAGACAGCCGTTCCTGCCAGAAGCACGCATAGGCAGCATCCACGATACACAGTCTTCTTCTGAATGTCTCGCTTGTTCCCAAGTACACGCAAACGAAGAACGTGGTCCTCCAGCAAGAACTTCTCAGCACTGAAGTCCTCTTCCGACGCCGATTGCAGGATCACGGGTGCCCAGCGCCTTAAGTCCTGCGACAGCTTCCAAGCATGAGTAGCAATGAACTCCACATTCTCTTCAGCCTGCAACGCTGCAGACTGAAGACCATACTGGCAGCGATTTCGATGCACATGCCGATTCCGAAATGCAGCAGTTGGAAACCCAAGAGAATCCAAGAAGGCGGTGTGACATTCCACCTGATAGGTATGCTGCTTGAGCGGAAAACCATGCAAGCCTCATCATAATGGCACGCCAGCACCCTTTCTGCAGGAGCATTGCAGGCAAAGCTGGAATTTGCACACAGAAAGGCGCCCTTGCAAATGTTTCCAGCTCAGGCCTGGTGACAGCCAACCGAGAGCACAAATCATCTATGTTGCCACCGGCGGCTCGGGCAATCTCATGAAGGGGAATCTCTGAACTTGTCCATGCCGCACCCACCAAACGTATTTGACACTGTGCTTGTAAAGCGCGACTCTGGAAGCTGACCTTCTTCTTGACATGCAAGGAATAACAGTCCCCAGCTTCCCAAAACAAACGATGTAGAACTTCCTCCTCCGGAGACCAGTTCGTCAAGTGGCCTATGCTCTCACGTCCTGCTGCAACGGATGCAATCAGAGCAACATCTGCCTCTCCAGCCCTCTGGTCGTCCTGGTGTTTGTATTCTAGCAAGAGATGCGAGAGCTGGCGCTCTTCTGCCAGCTGAACCAGGAAGGGCGTATGAGGCAAACCTAATTTCACCTGCTTTCTCTTGCCGTCCTGTTGTTGCCACATTGCGGTGAATCTGCCATATCTTGGGCAGACCGACAAGAGTGGCATGAGACAGTGACAGAGCACGGCCAGCATGGCATACGCAGAATTGATCTCTGCAGCACGGTTTGAACCCTAGACTTGATCTACCTGGCAGCCCTCAGGACTCGTTGCTTTAAGAGTCTTCAAATCGCTCCCGTGCGGGTGATATTCTAACTTTGCACAGAGAACCCAGCCTGAAGCTTTCAAGTTTGTCTGCTTCTCCCGGCAATGACATGTCGTTCAAAGTGAAATCATCAAGTAAATCAGCTCGGCTTAATAATGAGCTCTCAAACTTTCAAGTCTGTCTGATTCAAGAAGCACGGCAATGACATGCCGTTCAAAGTAAAACCTAGCTGGGTGGATTGGGGTTTTGAACAGGCAGAACCCTGGATGCAAACGGAGCACCAACCAAGCCTTGAAGTCGTGCGCTGTGAGTCGCGAGGATTTGCTCACTGCACAGCAGGTGAGCAGGCCTCAAAAAACAGTAAAGAGTTTTCACAGCCGCCTCCATGAGTTGGCAAAGTCACGACGGTGCCATCAGCAAGGATCAAAACAAACCTGTTTGAGCAGCTTTGAATGCTAATGCAAGGTGCAGGCGCAGGGGCTGCTGCACCCAGTGCATTCAGCACGTGTTCACCACAATAACCGCAAGTGATGACGCAGCATGACGCAGCCATCGGATCTCAGAGCAGCGAAGCTGCGAGATGCCCTCTGAATGTGCTCCACGTTCATCAGCTGCGACTGCACTCTTGAGCTTCTGCCACCACTAGCGGATGAGCCCCAGGTGACCACAGAGCCATCGCTACGAAGAGCAGCGAACGCAGCATCCGTGGCCTGGATGGCCGTAACGTCTCTCAACTGATCCTGGACAGTACTTGAGTCGCCACCGGAATCAGGATGGCCCCACGAGACCACGAGGCCGCCAGCAACGATTGCAGCAAAGGCGCATTCACAACTCTGGATGCATCGAACATTATGCTTCAGTTCGTCCTGCACAGCACTATACAATCGCCGCCATTTAAAGCGTCACCCCAAGTGACTACGGATCCATCGCCAAGGATGGCGGCAGAGGCCTCCAAAGTGGCACAGAGGCACCTTACATCACGCAACTGATGTTGGACTGCGCTGCTGTCGGCACCACAAGAAGAGCCCATCAGTGCACCATCCCATGAAACAACAGAGCCATCCTCACGAATTGCCGCGAAAGTCCAGCCACTGTATACTTGCGATCTGGTGTGAACGCCCTTCAGTTGCTCCTGCACAGCCCCGCTGTCGGCACTAAACTTAACATCACCCCAGGTGACCACAGATCCATCACGCCGTATCGCAGCAAAAGCGCGCATATTTGCCTGGATGGCAGTGACATCCGTGAGTTGCTCCATCACTTCGCTGCTGTCCCCACCAGATTCAGGATCCCCCCACGTGAGCACGGATCCATCGCCAAGGATGGCGGCGAAAGAACCCTCTGTCGCCTGACTCGACCGCACATCTCGCAACCGGTGCTGCACAGCGGTGCTGTCGCCACCACTCGGACCATGACCGGCGGTGACCACAGATCCGTCTCCACAGACAACAGCGAAGGGACGGACAGTGGCGGCATGCGTACGGCTGATCTGCAAAGAGAGAACATCGCCTTCCCCAACACGGAGCCTTTTGACAGGCATGAACGGGTCAAGAACATCTCCATTTCTGTCCGACAAACGCCCTTTACCCACACCAAGAGCAGCCTGTGCCTGCTGCTGTAGCATCTGCACAGTGTTATCCAAGGTCGTGCAAGCTGTAGTTCTTCTGCCACTCAGCAATGAAACTTCAACGTTCATGACGTTCATGTGGCATCAAAATCACAAGAACGAGCCATCGCAGCTACTTCTGATTCTGAGTTTCTGAACTGCCGGCTGGTCCCCTGAATTCCCCTGAAATGAGAAAGTTCGGAAGGGGTTGAGGCACGGTTCAGAAGGGGACAGCTGAAGGGAAAGAAAACGATTCTGAAAAGTTTAAAGGCTATCGGCTATTGTCATACAGGCAAATATCCAAAACACGAACCACAAGAGCAACAAGTGCTGCAGCGGTCACGTCACATCACATGCTGATATGCTGGGAACGACATGGGACACCGAAGCAGGAAAAATGATTCAACAGTTGCTTGCACCCAAACCCCACTACTAAACCAAGTAACCCGAGACCAGTCAATCGTAGGGGCCAGACTGACACCGCGGAGTCCAGGCTGGAGTCACGGGAGCCAGGATCCGCAGCCTGGGCTGCCCAGCTGTGCAAGATGACTGCATGGATTCCGGCAACTTACAAACCACACACTTACATGGGACTCGTATAGGACACCAAAGGGCGGAAAAGAAGAAGATTCACCAGCCGCCTGAACCACACCTAACCCACTCACTAACCCAAGACGCATCCATACTGGGGGCCAGACCAACACTGCTAGAGTCCACCGGAACGATGACCCACAACCCGAGCGAGATTCTGAATCTCTAGAAAGCTCACACGTCACTCATGCAAAATCATGCACTGGACTCTGGCAACATCGACTCTGGCAGCTCGCAAATCACAAACTCTTAGTCCCTCAGGGTGTCCGGCTGCCTGGCGTGCGGCTGCTGGGCCATGCACTCACTTCCCTGCTGCTGCATGTGCTGTTATTGGTGCTGTGCTGTTGTTGCTTGTCTTGCTCGAAGCTTGCCTCCAACTATGTCGTTGTTCCACTATTCTTGAAGCCTTGAAGCACGGCGTCACAGCGCAGCAGGGTCCTTTTCTTATCTCGTCCTACCCAATGGAGATTTCAGGCTGAGGCCGGATTGCCAGCAGCCGGCATTCTTGAATGAAGAAGTGGGTACGAGAAGCTGACACTTCGATGCTGTCATATATGATGACAAAGAGGGAGTACACGCCTTATTCACCCGAAACAAGGCCGACAGGAAAACCTACACCGCCGCCATGCGGCGCCGATACGCGGCGTGCGCTAGCGCTATGCGCCAGCGCTGCTATGCAGCAGCCGGCCGCTACGAGAAGCGTGGGCAGGCCATGCGCCACGCGGCTGCTATGCAGCAGCCCGCCGGCCCGCCGCTACAGTATCTATACGCGGCTGAAGTTCGGCTGAAGTGTGCGCTAGCGCTACGCACCACAGCTGCGCACAGCATCCTGCCGCTATGCGGCTGAAGCGTTGCGCCACAGCTGCTATGCAGCAGCCCGCCGCTATGCGGCGCCGTTTCGCGGCGTGCGCTATAGCGCTATGCGCCAGCGCTGCTATACAGCAGCCCGCCGCTATGCGGCTGAAGCATTGCAAACATGCAGCTGCTGTGCAGCAGCCCGCTGCTAATGCGGCGCCGTTACGCGGCGTGCGCTAGCGCTATACGCCAGCGCTGCTACTGCTATGCAGCAGCCCGCAGCTATGCGGCACCAGTGTGCGCTATAGCGCTATGCACCACAGCTGCCCGCAGCAGGCCGCCGCTATTATGCGGCACCGCTATGCAGCTGAAGTGTGGGCTGGCCATGCAATATTTATTAGCCTGCCATGCGCCAGCCTGCCGCTGTGCGGCGTCGGCATGCGGCTGAGGCGTGCGCTATAGCGCCATGCGCCACAGCTGCTATGCAGCAGCCCGCTGTTATGCAGCATCACTGTGCGGCTCGCACGTCTCCCTGCTATAATCGCTATATTTTATTATATTTTAATATATGGTGGTGCTATGCATGCGCCAGGGGCTGTCGTGCAATGCTTCGCCGCTACGCAGGCCTAATATATATACTGCACCTCGCGGACAAGCCCGCTATAAGTGGCACGTGCAGCCTGTTGCAATATCCACGACCCAATTCAATCACTCCTAGGAAACCTGAAGCAACCAAACAACCAGGAATGCTGAATCCAAGGGCCCCCGAAACCTGTACAAGCCTTGTGCCCCAACGAATCATAATTGTAATTTAATTGTATAGGCTGTATAGGACGTACCTTTTATACCACACCTTCTATATTATATTTCTAAAAGGTCATACATGGTTCTGTAGATACACAAGGTAATCACCAAAGCTTCCATCTTGAGTCGGATTCAAAGGTTGTGTTCTTCCAAATTGTTCAGCTGATTAAGGGCTTCGTTCAGGGCGTTCAAACCGACTAAATAAAAATTGTTTCCGCGGGTACCTTTTGTTTTCGCACTACAAAAAAGGTATACCGTAATCGGGCGAACCCGCTGGTACGACTTCGACCACGACCACGACGACGACGACGGCGTGACGTGCCTGCAAAGAAATTGCTTCCGCGGGTACTTTTTTTCGTACTACAAACAAGGTATACCTTTCCCACGAATAGAAAAAAGTAATCGGGCGAACCCGCTGGTACGACTTCGGTCACGACCACGACGACGACGACGACGGCGCGACGTGCCTGCAAAGAGCAGGAATGCCCCCCCCCCCTCGTGCGCAGCACCCCCCGCTTCCCGGGGCCAGGGGGCCGAACAAATACCCCGAGCATATTTTTCCGGCCCTCAGAGGGGTAAAATGGTGTAAACGGGGGTCGTAAAGGGAATTTCGCGGGTCGGAAAACGTGCCTGGCGGGGGTCGGAAAGATAACAAGTGGGGGTGAGAAAAATCATGCCGTCGAATAGACCCCGTCCGGGGCCAAAAAAGTAACATTGGTGAGGATCGGGGTCGAAAAAATAACCATGGGGGCCGAAAAAATTAGGAGCCCCTGATTACAGAGGGCAATCGGAGAGAGCGAGCAGAGACAAGAGGCAGTGGCAGACAGAAGGGGAAACCAAGCGGGGCAGACAGAAAAAGAGTGAGCGAGAAGAGAGAGATGAGAGACAAAGAACGAGCCAGGGAGACATAATTAACAAAGCACCTAGGCTATGCCTCAAGTCCAAAACTCGCCAGCAAACACAAGTTTGACAGCAAGGTCGGATTACGAAATCCCTCCCTTCCGCATGGTGGTGCCGTGTGCAACGGTGCTGCGCCGGCGACGGTTCTGGAGGCACTGTCAGCTCCCAAAGAAAGCAGCTCCTCGAGAAAGGGGCATCCATACAGCACGCGGCGGAGAATGTCAGTTTCAACTGTTGTTGGAACCTGCGATTCAACCCAAGCCCAAGCTCGACCTTTACACATCCGCCGCAAATGATCTCCTCGAGAAGCTCTAGTTTACTGTTCAGGTGGATCAGCTGCTCGCCAGCCAAGTTCCTGAGACGATTCGCAAGTCGAGGGAAAGGGGCGGGCGAAGGCTTTGTCATATTATCGCTGAGCTGTCGAAAGTACAAGGCTTCTGGTCTTCGGGGCAATTGCTTGTCGTTCTTTGGACTGAAGACTTAAGCAACACATGCCGGCGGGGCTTTCATGTGTGGAGGCAATCACCTATCGCAGGAGCTTAATGGATGGCACAAAACATGGTACAGTCCCCACAAGCCAGGCAGGTGTGTACGTGCTTTGCAGAGCCAATCGGTTATGATGACAGGTAATTTTTGCAATGCTCTTGACCGCGTGCTTCCAGAAAGCTATCGTTAAGGCTCTACATAGAGGCATTCTATGAGCTTAGCGCCCGGGGTCTGTTGTTCAAAGATCTTTTGTCTTCAGGTCGAGGTTATCATTGAAAGTGGCTCTCAACCTGACCGAGCTGGACGCTGGCCCTTGCCAAGCAGCCGGAGAGACGTGACGTTGGAGAGCAGCGTTGGATCTGCCGGATGAAACGCATTCCAAGCTCCACAACCCCATGCGTACATGTGCTTTGCTTTGATACGTGAAACAGGAAAACCTTCAAAAGAACCCTCAAAGGATCTCCAAGGATTCCTTTCGTTACATTTTACAACGCCACTCTCCCTTGCTCAAGTTATCGGCATTGTTTCGACCACTTGGGAAGCCAGTGGTGTCCGCAGTGCTCGCCTCAGCCAGATCTGATACTCGACAAGATGATTAAAGAACAGCATCGACGAGCGTCGAGAGAGCGTTGGAGTAGCAATTGCCGAGAGAGGTCGTCCCCAATGGTGCAGCAAAAGCACGCACGAGGAGATTCGAAACACAAGGACACAAGGCTCACTTCCAGGGGCCTGCAGACGTCAGCCCTCGCTGCGCTAGGACATGGAGCGCCTCAAGCACCTTCCAACTCAACGCGGGAATGGGTTTTGACCTAGCTTCCGAAGGCAAGAAGCGCCTCCAAGGCGAGGTCCAGCACCGTAAACCGCTAAGTGCCCAAATACGCTCAAACATTCGACATGCAGGACCGGGTCGAATACTGACCTAATTACCACATACTGGTCATTGCCGGCAGCGCGACGCATGAGCAAGCAGGGCGATGAGCAACCTCGTGCAAACTCAATCTCGCGATCGCCACAAGTTTTGCAGCATTTCCAGCTCCAATACCCGAGCTCCTCGTCGTATCGAGCGGCCGCCAGCGCTCGGTGAAGCGGAGTGTCACCCACAGTGTCCTGTTGGCGGAGTTGGGCGAGCACCTGGCAGGTTGCCGCAATATGACTTGCCGGGTGAAAGAGATGACCCAGTATCCAGAGCACGACGGCTGAACAGGGAACACTCCACACCAGCACGCGACCTGGGCCTCAATTATTGAGCCTTTCCCTCGCCCTGTCCGCAGCCCTGCACGGAAGCGACATGCCAAGCTGCCATAGCTGCCGGCAGCTCACGAAGCCTCAGCGGCACCCCCGGGCAAAGAGCTTGAAAGCTGCTTGTTGCTTAGTAGCGTCGTCGTCGTTCTAGTGCTAGTCGATGTCGTATAATTAAGATAACAATTCTCCAGTTCTTCTGTTCCTCTGTTCTGCTCGGTAACTTATTTATCACCGTCACGCTGGTTGCTGTTGCCGCTTCTTTGTGCCGGTGCACGAAGCCCCACCAAAACAGCGCCCGTGTGCTATAGAATGCAGATGGGCGCACCGATGGCACGCGTGCGAAATGCCTCTGCCGCTGCCGTCGTTCATCTCTACCCACGAACTAAGTACATCACACGCAAAATTTCAAGATCGATAATTTCGGAGCACCTGCTGCCCAGCGAGTCTTCCCACTTGCAAAAATCATGGGCATGTTGCCCAAAAAGCTGAACTGTGACAAATCCTCCAACCGAATACTGCAACAATCTCCTTCGTGACCAGTGTAATTGGCATGCTGCCTCTCGAGATTTGCACCTGCGGAAGTAAATCTCGGAAGCCGCCCACAGATCCGAAGAGATATGCATTGCTGAACTGCATCCGACAGAGTATCCTGACGTACGCATAGGTAGTTCTACGAAACATGTGGAAAGTTAAGGCCTCTTCTGCAACTTAAGAAGCGGCCACAAAGTCTAGACGGGATGAAGGAGGCAGATAAGCTCTTTGGCCCTTCGGACCGTTGTTACTAGCAGGATCTCTCCGAATCATGCAAGTTCTGCAGCATGTCCTTGTTGTGCCCGAGCGGTACTAAAACCTATAAGCCTCTGTCAAGCCTGTGTCACACACACAGCTCTGTAGCACATGTCTCACCTAGTTAAAGGGGGGATTTGAAAGGCTGGCTGAAGGTTGAAGAGGGAGACCCCACCCTCCTGCTGAACCAATTACATTCCCAACGCCATGTGAGACAGAAGGCCTACTGCCTAAGAAATGGGGTGACGCACCAACAAAAAATTGCATAAGCATCCAAACAATTGGGACAGCAGCGCCAGAAGTCCGGGCACGAGGGGGTTGAGCGGGGAGGGGAACGGAAGGTATTGAAAGTTCTTGCAGATGCAAAGCCTTGTTTACAGACAACTCTCGCAAGCTCTGGAAGAGCTTTCAGCAGCTTTCGTGATCAAAGTTGACCTGAACCTTCCTCCGTATCTACGTCGAACAAGTGGTGACATGATGCAGTGCTGGCGGAGCTGCAGTGGCATCAAGATCGCAGGCCACGGAGCTGCAAAATGCAGAAGGGATCTGTCCTCAATTCGAACTTTGCTAGCAAAGGTACAGAGCCCGCACGGCCTTGCCTGTGGGCTGTGGAGGGCTGTGAATGCAATAAATTGCAATGCAATGAAATGCGAAGGCTTTCAAGATCGGCGGAATTGTTGAACCAGACCGGCGACATGAAGCAAGGTCAAGGGGTCGATACAATCAGAGTCCAGCGCACAGACAACAAACAGCACCTGGCATTCAGCCTGTGATCAAAACATGGTGTCCAGTGCCGTTGTCAGATTCATGAACAGTTCAAGAAAGGAACCGCTTCAGCGCCACGGGCCCAATTGCAAGCACTACATGCCAAAGCCCAAATATCACATCTTACTTTACCCGGCGCTACTGCTGATCCTCGAAATCCGTCACAGAGCGGTTGGCGCGAAGACGCAGCAGGGTCCTGCTGCTGGCTTGTTTGCCAGCTATGTCGGGCTACGGCAGTGGCACACACCTTCTCCCTTTATAGTTCAGTCACAGCGGTCGTGTTGGTTCCGAAGACACAAGGTTGGGAATTGATCGCACCGCTCAGGATTCGAACATTCGGTTCTATGAAGCTCTGAAGGGATAACAACCTCGAAACTTTGAAGCCAAGTCATGAACAAGGTTGCGAAATTATTCATGCACTCGTTCACCCGTGGAGACCATCAGCTAAGGCCGACGCCACACACAAACTTGCTTATCACCCAACAGTGCCCAACAGCTACAGCTACAAATTCTAAGGCCAAGCCGTTTCACCAATCAAAGGAACCCTAGGAACACCCTGTCTGCATGACTTTACAAGGAGGCAGAAGCCTACAATTGCACCTGAGGGCAGTTCAAAAATGCAAACAAACAAGGTGGATGCAGGGGGCGACTCCCTGTCAGCTCGGGGAAGCCCTTCTCAGCGGCCGCCAATAAAGGTGTAGCTCCGGAACCTTGGCAGCGAAGTTTGAGGGTTTAAAAAGACTTTGCAAAAAGGAAACGCAATGCTTTGCCTGTAAAGTGTGGGATTGTGAGCTTTGCTGTTTCCCACTTCGGGGTTGCCACGGCTCCCGAGAACTTTATATAGGGCTGAGGAGATGCCCGACTCCCTTCGTGCACGAAAACCAGAGCGAATGTCGGAAGCGAGGAATCTCGCAAGCACGTCCCTAGCTGCCTAAAGCTCGAACCGTTGTTAGCGGGCGCGCGCTGGAGGTTGAGAGCTTCATGGAGACAAAGTGTGTCACTGCGTACGAGCAAAACATACGGTCTAGTCCCCTCAGACACAGTCCAAGGCAGAACAAAACCTCACGAAAAACCACGTTCTTGAAAAGCACAAAAGCACAGTCAAGAGATGCCTTGTGCCTCTATGTCATCTACGCAAGGGAACCGGATGAATGCAGCAGTACCCCCACAACATAGCACGTAGCATGGCCGGCCGGGATTGTTTTCTTCTCTCCGCGCTGCCGCCGGCAAGAATGCGCACCTTCTCAAATCAAAGCAGGAATAGAAAGCATCATGGCCAGCGGCTAATCGGTTAATTACTCTGACTCTAGCTCTCGGTGTGAGAAGGGAAAGCATCCGCGCAGCAAGCATCCCCTGCTGTCCGAGCCCAATCGAGCTGTTGGCAGGTTCTGAACGTGATACCGGGTGAGACAATGCACCCCAACATGTACATGTGTTGCAAAAGGGACTGTGTGGCCTTCGTACCGTGTTTTGCAAACGTGTCCTAATCTGCAAAGGGGCTTGGGCTTCGGCTGTTCTGTACTAACATTAACTACCGGACATGCACATCCGATCAACACAACGTTTCTCAACCATGTCTGCCAAACACCGGTCCGGTAATCATCTCTCAATGCGCTGAAGTGGAGACATCTACTGCGCCAGAAGTGCCTTCCTTAGCCGCCACGAGCTCACTCTGGCACACCTATCAGTTATCAAAGCTGCTGATGCTATGCAAGCAAAAGCCACACATTCAACACAATTATTGGACCCTTTTTGAAGCAGTCAACAGTTACAACCTGACCCCGGCCGGGGTGAAAAGCCGCGAAATTAAGAAATAAAACCTTCGAACTTCTGTCACCGAACTCAACGCCATGATTGTCTTATGCATTTGGACGTGGACTTGGAGTTCCTAGCGAGTTCCTGTCGCTCACTCGCAATTATGCTTGAACTGGGCAGGATGTGATGCATGTAGGCTCATAACGTCAATCGGGTCTCTCCTCTCCTCCTTCTTGCAGGCCGCAGTCGGAAACTCCGAATCGAAACTCGGCGTCCTTTGTTTCAAAAGAGGCACCTGAACCGGCCAAGAGTCTTAAATTCCAGGACCTCCGCTCCCCGCCGTTCCGGAAATTTCAGGTCGGCCTTGCTGATCATGCCTCAATGCTGGGCGAGGAAGGCTGCATCGAAGGCTCCCGGGATCGCTCGAATTCTCCAAGGTCCGTTTCCATAAGACAGGCTTCATGAATGTCCTGACAGTTATGGGAGACTAATTAATCTCTTCATGCATTGATTAAAACTCCCCCTAAAATGAATGAACTAATTACAGTAAATTATGTTGAATTGGGGGTCAGGTAGGATGGCCATAATACGATTGGAACTACCATGCTAGGGTCGCATGGAGAATTGGAACGCGGCCGTCTAGGAACAAAACGGCGAGATCTGAGATCCAGAATTCGAGGTCTGGAAGTCTAGATAGAATTTGCAATTCCCAAACTAGGGCCGCCGTCTAAGAACAGGAACGCGAGGCTTGAGAAAGTCTATTCCCAGGCTCGGGCCAGTAATTACTGTGATTACTCCGGAACTCCCATGCTAGTGGGTGCCGGCCTTGGGACGCACCTAGACGCACTCCACATCCGCACCACGCTGCCTAGCCTGGGAATTCCTGGCTTGACTCCAATTTCACCGAATTCCGGAAAATTGTTGAAAAGTGACGCCTGAAACTACCCGAAATACTCAAATTGAAGGCCCGAAATAGGTTTTTTATATTTTGAAGGCGGTGTTAAACGGATGAAGGGATTACTGATTACTTCGTTTCGTGCAAGCTGAGGGGAGGTGCCAGTATTGTCAGATGTGATCTGTGCAAACCTGCTTTTCGTGTGGTAGTCGTCACAAAGTCTACACGGATCCTGGTGCATTGCCATGGGTGACCTTCCAGTTGAAGAAGTCGTAATAGTTCTAAGGTCACCCAACCAATTACACTCAGAACTAAAGTGCTTTGGAGTGAGGTTATTTTCTCTCGTGAAAGGACAAGCGCGGCTCATAGGCAAGCCTGGTTCCAAAAAGACTGAAGTTATTTTCAACCGGTTCGAGCAAAACTTAAACCAGCATCTAAAAAGCTTTCGGTTGCATAAGCCAAGCAATACACGGTGCTTGGCTCAGCAGCTGCGTTCTAGGGCGAGGCCGTGTCAGGAGTAAAGTTCTTGCTTCACACAATTCAAGATGCTCCTGTGGCTTTTCTTGGAGAATCCCCGCTTTCATTAACGAAACCTATGGTGCTTGGACGTTCAGCGTCGTAGCCTACTCCGGGTCACGCACACACATACACACGCAAACACACACACACACAAACACACACACACACATACACACACACACACCGAGGAGAGCGGTCATGGCCTGGAATCGCAGCCTGCCATGCTTGAACCGCAACCTTGAACCTCCTCGTCTTCACAACCCTCAACTCAGCAAAGCCGCTCCAGGTCCAGGGATACTGCTTCCGGTGAACCTCGATGATTTTTTCCAGATCTCGGATTGGAATATCCTGCGCCAGACTTCGGGATGGCTTCGCTACATAGAGCGGCACGACTTCGCACAAAAGCCACTGCACGAAGCCCTTCAAGACCCAAAGACCTTCCCCAAAAGGATCGGTCCGGCTCCATTGCTGCAAAGTTCGGCCGATCGCTCGAGAAGCACTTGATGGAAAAGAAGCCGAAGTCTTCTTGCGACTCTTGGAAAGTCTGGCAGGGGATGCTTCAGGCCGCAAGATAATGGAGGACTGCCATGCATCTGGAGCGGAGATGACGACCCTTCCGACTTCCCATTGAACAACCAAGTTTTCTCTTGACATCCCCTGCCTGTTTATAAGAGGGCTCAGAGGCTTTTATGTGTGCAAGTCGTGCTGAACATTTACGGTGCAATTGGCGCTCGAAAGCTTTCCGTGGTGACTAACACAAGGACGCTTGGGAGCAGACACTTAAACGTTCCAGGTCTTGACCCCCCTCCGCACCGGAGACAGCACGCCTCTATCAACTCCTGGAGCTCCTCCAAACGAGGCCGCCGAAGCTCGCACAGAAGGCCCCTGCATTTGCTCGGCAAGTCTTTGGGCCAGCCAAGAGAGAAAGCCCTTGTCAAAGATCCTTCACAGATATCAAATTCTGGTGCCTAGAGGCTTAGGGTGCTCGGCTCTTGCTGGAACTTGTAGTTTTTCCAGGACATACATGACGAAGCGCTCGCCATGCTCGTCCGAGTGTCGGATCTACGCTCTGCAAGATCAGCCCTCCCTGCATCCTCTATATCCACTGCTGAAGAAAACTGCAGTAGATGCGGCAGATCTTGCCAAGCAGAGGGCCTGATGTCGGCAATCAGCGAATACCGCGGATCCCACGCCTGCAGCCCAAAGTGACACGGTCCTATTTGACAGTGCACCCGCACGAAACACGAAATGCAGCTGGTAATATTCTGCTTCCAACCTCAAAGATGTAGGTCGGCGGAAGCATGGTACTGTACAGTTGGCTTAGTCTGTGGCAACAAATCATTCGTGCATTGACCATCGCCAGGGTCGCAGTGGTCTCCAACTGTAAGCGCAGCAAACCCTCACATGTTCTTGAAGCCAATTCCTTGCCCTCGTCCTGGAAGTATGTAAGTATCTCTCCAAGATCCAGCAAAGCCCGATGGATCCCCAGAGCTTCGAGATCTATGGACCCTGAAGCATACAGGGACGGGATTGTAGCAGGTGACGAGCTTGCAGCAAGGCGGCACTGCCTGTCACCTCTGTCGATATCCTTGGAACGAGCGTGACAGTAGGCAGAGTTGCCAGTGGAGCTTGGGACTCTGTGTTTGAGGGGCTCTGGGGTGCTTGCAACCGTTTGTGATGGCTGAATGCCAATGATATACGGGAGCACAGCCTGCAACATGAAATTTCTGAAAATCAGGGCTACCGAGAGGGAGCTGGCTGAGGCAGGAGCTACAGTGCAGCTAAAGACAGGGCCGAACTTAGCACCCAGACGTCTGAGAACAATTCTCTTCAACCCGAGGCTTTCGAAGCACTAACCCTACCAAGCAACTTGAGCCGGAAGTCGCTAAGCGAGCACCCATGACATCATCCAGATGTGCGGCTCCACGACGAGAGCACAGAAACACACGGTCTGGAAGCTCATCGAGCACCTCCAAAGCAAAGCAAAGCAAGCGGAGCGGAGCATAGAGGATTCAACATCCCGAGGCTCAGGGAGTCTGTGTGGTTGAGATGGGATGGCTAGTACAGTTACATGCTTTGATTTGCACAGATCAGCAAGACAGGAAAGGAGATCAGCCGACGTTTCAAAAGTTGAACCTAGATCCCGACGACAGTGCGAACAGAGGTCTCAGGGCCGAAGAAACACTATAGCAGAAAGTGTGTACAGGATAGCAGCTCCTGGTGGTCCTACGTGTCAGCAAGGACTTCGGCCTGCCCGAAAACTCGAAGACTGCAATTAGCCGGGTCCTGGACTAAAATCCCCGAAGCGTGAAAGGGAGAACGCTTGGGGGTTTTCTGGAGCGAGCGCCTTGTAGCTGCACTCGAAGCGATAAGACCAAAGCCTCGCCACAGCAAAGTGTTCTATGCACCTCTGCCTCTCGAAGGTGGGTGTCCAGGTTCGATTGCAGGAACTTTGCAGTGAGATGCGCGCGAGGCCTATTCTGGCTTGTACTTACGCTGGGCAATTATCGAAGCTTACACGTGGAGGACTGCGTGATGATCAGGTCCTCGCCTCCTAGTAGAACTCCGCCAAGATACTTCGTGCAAGTGGCTTTGAGACCAACGCACAGGCGGACACAGGCTTAGCTCTCACTGCTGAAGGCTTGCTGCCAGCTTGCATGAACATGTCGCCGAACACAAAGTCGACGACAAGCGTCAGAAGGCTCAGTGCCGAAAACACCTCGGACTCGGCTCTCGGCTGCACTCGGCGGAGTGCGAAGTCCCCAGATGTAATTACAGCATAATCGAAAGAAACATGGGAGGTTCAAGTGGCCACAAACAAGCGCACCGTTTCAATTCTGATGCCTCTTTGCTGAAAGTTACTTGCCGCTCAAGCATATCAAGCAGCTGCCGCACACATTGAGCTGTACAATCCGCAGCTTCTGGGGCCGAAGCAACGACGGAGACAAACTGCGTGAGCTCCATGGTACCTGGGATGACCGAGAGTTACTGGCTAGCTCCAGATCCGCATCACTTCTGTGTTGCTTCAACTTCGTCTCTCTTCTCTGCCTTGCACACAGGGTCGAGCGATCTGACAGTGCTGCTCCGAGCAGGAACAGACCAGAACATGCCCCGCCGGTCTCTGGGCTGCTATGGCAGAGAACAACAACAACGACAACAACAACCACCACGACAACTACAACAACAACAATTATTTTACTTCGAACATCCCCAACCTACAGATAATGCATTTGCAACGCTTATACAAACTACTGTGTAGGAAACTGTAAACTGTGTAGTCTCACGGTAGTCTCTGGGGTTGGGCACTCCAGGGAGTCCCACGGTAGTTTCTGGTGTTGGGCACTCCAGGGAGCCTCACGGTAGTCTGTGGGGTTGGGCACTCCAGGAAGTCTCACGGTAGTCTGCGGGGTTGGGTACTCCAGGTAGTCTCACGGTAGTCCGTGGGGTTGGGCACTCCAAAAAGTCTCACGGTAGTCTGTGGGGTTGGGCACTCCAGGGAGTCTCACGGTAGTCTGTGGGGTTGGNGGGTTGGGTACTCCAGGTAGTCTCACGGTAGTCCGTGGGGTTGGGCACTCCAAAAAGTCTCACGGTAGTCTGTGGGGTTGGGCACTCCAGGGAGTCTCACGGTAGTCTGTGGGGTTGGGCACTGACAGGCAGTCTCTGGAGGTAGTCTCAGCGGGCGAGGAGTCATAGCTGACTTTAAAATCTAACAACCCCACACCGAGGGTGGGGAACAACAACAACACCAGCAGCAGCAGCAACAACAGCAACAGCAGTAGCAACCGCACAAACACAAACAGCACAGCAACAACAGAAGCAGGACCAGCAACAACAGCTGTAGCAACAGCAACAGCAACAACAGCAACAACAGCAGTAGAAACAGCAACAACAGCAACAACGACAACAACAACACCAACACCAACAGCAGCAACAGCAGCAACAGCAGCAGCAACAACAGCAGAAACAGCAGCAGCAGCAGCAACAACAACAACAACACAACAACAGCAACACATAGCAACACAGCGACAGCAACAGCAATAGCAACGACAACAACCACCACAACCTCAACAACGACAACGACAGCAACGGCAACAACACTAACCATGAAAAATACGATGACAGCGACAGTAACAGTAACAACAACAAAGACAACGACAAAGGACCAAGGACAAAATCAAGGACCAAGACCAAGACCAAAACCACGATATCGACGCCAACAACGACACCCGCACACAGCCCCAGCACCAGCCACATCCGCCGCAGCAGCAACAACACCAGCCACCCACAATCACAACAGCAGCAGCACTACTACCAATGCAAACTCTACTCCTACTATACCACTACCCCAAAGACCCCTGCTTCTCTGCTTGGCGCTTCTACTGCCGTTGCTGCTGCCGCTACTGCTAGTACTGCTACGGCCACGGCCACTGCGACTGCTATTGCTGCAGCTGTTGCTGTTGCCCGGCTGTAGCGGTAGTAGTAGTAGTAGTAGTCGTCGTCGTAGTAGTAGTCGTAGTCGTCGTCGTAGTAGTAGTAGTAGTCGTCGTCGTCGTCGTGGTAGTAGTAGTCGTAGTAGTCGTAGTAGTACTAGTAGTAGTAGTCGTCGTAGCAGTAGTAGTGGTAGTGGTAGTGGTAGTGGTAGTAGTGGTAGTATATAGTAGTAGCAGTGGCTGTAGTAGCAGTGGCAGTGGCAGTGAGTGGCAGTGAGCAGCAGTAGTAGCAGTAGTAGTAGTGGTAGCAGTAGTGTTTGTAGTGGCAGTAGAAGTAGTCGTCGTAGTAGTAGTCGCAGAAGAAGCTTCAGAAGTAGTAGTGGTGGTAGTAGTCGTAGTCGTAGTCGTAGTCGTCGTAGTCGTCGTAGTAGTAGTAGTAGTAGTAGTAGTAGTGCTAGTAGTAGTAGTAGTAGTAGTAGGAGTAGGAGTAGGAGTAGTAGTAGTAGTAGTAGTAGGTAGTATAGCTGGTAGTATAGCAGTTTGTAGTAGTTGTTGTTGTTCTGTTGTGGCAGTAGTAGTCGTCGTCGTCGGCGTCGTACGTAGTTTGCGAATTAAGACGAGGCACGTAGCACGATGCCAGTGGCAGCCACCAGGCGCAAGGGCAGCAGCCAGAGCCGAACCCAGTTGTATTTCTCCTGGGAATAAACTTGTGTGTGGAAGGCTTGGCAAATAACTTTGGATCACGGTGGCTTGTCATTGGTGGCTTGGTGATGGAGGTCGCTTGCCAGCATTAAGCTGGATAGTAAGCTTGCGGCTGTTATGGCTTTGGCTAGCCTGATTGAGGTTCTTGCGTCATTATTTTCTTGCATTACTACGCACACAACAGCAGCAACTGCACTGCCAGCGTCGTAGATGCTGTCTAGTCTCGGGCGTGTTGTGGGTGTACGTCACGAAGCACATCAGGGCAGTTGTGACCAAGGAAATGCTCACAAGGACAGCGTCGCCGGTACAAGCGATAAAGCCTTGGCTCCATGTCCAGCATTTGCGGGCACTGTGTTCGGTTCGGACCTTATGCAGCTATACAGCAATCAGGGCCTTTCATAGCTTCTGGGCATCTATTTGGGTCGGCGGAAACATCGGTAACCAGAATGCCTGAATCGGTAACCAGCACGCCTCCATCAGAAATCAACCATGATTCGGAAACCAGAAGGCTGATTCCGAAACCAAGACGGCTGATCCAGAAACCAGACCGACTGATTCGGAAACCAGACGCATCCTTCGAGCCAGAAGCCGTGATTGGTTGCCAGGAACATTGCGGACCCAAGCGCCGGGCAGGGCTAAAATTAAAATCTCAACGCCTATTAGATTGTACGAGCTCAAACAAATATAAAATTTCGGTCGTTTGTACAGTAGTTCGGCCTTACGAAATGAGGCTGCGCTCATTGCGCCGGAAGGCCATCACCGCGCGTCTTGCTGCACTTCGATGGGAGAAAGTATGCGAGAGGCATAAGACCCTGGTAAATATCGTTTCAATCCAAGTTATTTGGAAGACAAAGATTCTTGTTAGGATGATGCTTCCATGGACTATCATGGTTGGGCCATGGATGCTCTGAGCTCCGAACGCATCAGACCATGGATGCTATCTTGGTTGGGCCATGGATGCTCTCTGCTCAGAACGCATTAGGCCCTGGACGTTATCCTGCCCCCCCTGGATGCCCTGGGCTCAGCATGCATTAGACCATGGACGTTATCATTGTTGGGTCATGGATGTTTGGGCTCAGAACATGTTAAACCACGGACGTCATGATGGTTGGGCCGCGGATGCGCCGTGCTCAGAACACATTATGACCATGGACGTTATCATTGCCCCCCCCATGAATGCTCTCCTGTCAGATTGCAGCAGACCATGGACGTGATCATGGTTGGGCCATGATTCATGATGGATGCTCTCTTGTCAGCATGCATCAGACCATGAACGTTATCCTGGTTGGGCCGTGAATGCTGGTGCTCGGAATGCATTAGACCCGTATAATCAGAATGCCGCAGACCATGGTATCATGGTTCGGCCATGCCTGCCCTGTTGGGCCCTGGATGCTTTGTGCTGAGAGTGCATTGGACCATGGACGTTGTCAGTCCCCCGCCCCGTGGAGTCAGAATACGTCAGACCATGGTATCATCGTCGGGCCATGGATGCTCTGTTGGGCCCTGGATGCTTTAGACCATGGACGTCATCATGGCTGGCTCTTCTCAGAGCGCATTAGACCATGCCGTTATCATGATTGGGCCACGGATGCTCTCTTCTCAGCAGCATTGCTTCCAAGCTCCCGCATCAGTTTCCAAACTCCAGTTTCAGAGTCGCCCCTCCAGTTTCTGATGCGCATTTTCTGATGCGCGGCGGTGTCTAGTTTCTGATGCACTGCAGTTTCTGATGCGTGGCTGGCTTCTGACGCGCAGTTTCTGATTCAAGGCCCAGTTTCGGATTTTGCAATGGCTCATCTATGTACACTTGGTTGACAGGCGGCTTCAAACTTCACGCTACGCTGGAGAGTGCAAGGAGACAAAAAGGAGTTGCAACAAGACGACAACCATTGCAACTTCCTAAATCCAGACCCCTCTCCCCGACAGGTGGAACCCATGCCATGGATTTTACTCTCTCCATGTGGCAAAGAAATCTCTCCGCTTGACGCAAGACTCGGAAACTCGAAGTAGCTGTTCGGTTGAGGCCAAGAAACACACGTACACTCAGTGAGCTTCGGACACGATTAAAGGAAAGATCTGGAGCATTCTGAAGCCGAGGCACTGATGCACACCATCCACCTGCAACCCAAGATCCAGTCAGAAAAAGCAACTCGACACTCCTCTGTCCAGGAAAGATCTTGCGGTTCTAGTTGCGGCCTCAGCTGGGCCTCGCCACTTTAGCACATCAAGGTTGTTCCTGGACCCGTCGTGTGTTGCCATCTGCATGTTGGAGACGACAACAACTAAGATTAAGACCTTCTGATCTCCCGCTGGTAAGCGGAGGCAGGGTCCGTTCAAAGCTCTAGATCGGCCAGGATGCAGCATCAGCGGTGAGTGTCGGCCGCTGTTGATGTCGACATCCACGCACTGCAGCTCCAAGATCCTGCTAGGGGATTCGTCCGTTCTCTGGAAGCCGAGAATTCCTTGTGTCTATGTGCTTGCTGCTAGCTTCTTCTTGTTTTGGTTTTCAGGGAGGTGTGCCGCATTTGTGGGCGAGGGTGCGAGGCAGGATCCTGGTTTTGGTGGTAGGTGAATTCTAATCTGCAGGATCCGGCTTTATTGTGGCTATTAGCTGAAAATCGAAAGAAGGGTCTGAAACATGTCTGATCATCTATCACCAAGAACCATGCTATGGTAACTATATTCTTGCATAGTACCACAAAGCGTTCTGTCTGAATACAGTAATAAACAACCGGTTTTCTGCTGCACGCAAGAACAGGGCCTTCGTTCCTTGCTGTGTTTGTTCGTTTTCCCACCTGTGAACTTCTTCTCTGGTTTCTTCCTTTCTCTCTTCCTTTCTGCGTCATCCCTCCAAAACACATCCCGAAAAAGATAGCGCCTGCAAAAACCCCAGGCCCCAAATCGAAACTGATAAAACAGCTCCCCGAAATGCCGGACAAGACGCTTTTTGATCATGCCGTTCATTGAATCTTTGGCATTGACAGTCGCCAGCTTGGAGGGATCCTTCGCAAACCTCAGAAACTTTCTCTGGCAAGTCCTCCAATCCATGACCTGACCCTCCGCTCGGAAATTTGGAACAACAGACTGCCACTTCTGAAAGCTGCGAAGCAAGTTGCAGCCGGACCAGCTGACTGAGGCTCAGGCTTGTGATATATCCAGGTCCGGTTGGCCATGACATACGGTCTGAAGATATAGTGATCCTGCATCGCAGCTGTCCACGAAACAGGCACATGCCCCCTGTGTTTTGTGTGGAGTCCGGACGCACCCGCGAGCGAGAGTGGGGAGTCTGGGTTATTGAAAGGTACCCCGACGGCCTTTGCGTCCTCCAAGCGGGAACCATAAATCGCGTCAAGCATTCACGGTTGATGGTTGCATAAAAGCAGAACCTGCCGGACCCACAAGCCTCCCAAATAAACCCTGAATACGTCAATCCTCCCACAGCTGCCGAGGGCTGCCGACCAGCCGGCGCCGACCAAAAATGTCCACTAGCAGAAAGCCGGGCAAATACCTGCCGACAAGGGAAGCAGCCGGCACCGTTTCATACTTCAGATCTCGGCACCAACATGCTCTGCGGTGTGGCACACTCCCAGAAAATGCAGTTAGATGTTGCTTCGCGCCGGCGAAAGCTCACTTTGTTTCAACCCTGCATGTAGTCAATGTAGTCGCAACTCTGGTATGTACGGTGCAAAAGCTCCAAGCTGTACTTCTTAGTATCGAGTCGGCGCCTGTCTTCCTTCATGACAATGCGGCCTGTGACGGAGTTTCTGGTCCTGAAAAACGAAGGGACACGGTTGGAAGTCGTCGCTTTTCTGCTATCAGTATGGTCTGAGCAGAGTTTAAGCTTCTAGAAACTGCTAAGACTGGAAGCAGCAGCTCCAGTCTTGCGCTGGTCAGTCAATGGAAATGCGCGTGGTTCGCTTGCCATGTGCTTCAAAGGCACGTGCCACCAAAGAAGTGGCTAAGCCCCATGGAAGTGCCGACGCGCCGGCACTTCACCTGTTGCCGGGGCACATGGCAATTGATCGGGACACTGATCCTTGGGAGAAAACGCAGCGAACTGCATCGATCCCGAATCCTCCGTGTACCTGACTGAGCTTGGCTACTATAAGGTGGGGACACCCAAAAAAAACGCGCACTCCCGAAGCTTTTGGGTTTCACCCCCGCCGGCCTTCTCAATGGTGACCGCTACCAGATCAAGGTCGTCCTCGCCGGAGTCCTGCACACTCGCCGCAGGCACAAAAGCGATCAGCCTGTCGTAAAAGGGTGTGCAACATTTCGAGCATGAGCATCCGAGGTGCTGAATAAAGTGCCGACTCCGCATCGCTGAGGGGATTCCGGTCGTCGTCGAAGAGCAAATCTTGCAGGCCTTGCATGTCGGCCGCATGGGTCTTCTGAACTTTTTGACCCTGGGACTTAAATGCCCTGGATAAGCTGATTGAAGTGTGGATCCACAAGCTTCTGCTGTCCCACAAGCCGACAACACAAGTCCAAGATGGAGGTCACCCACTGGTGAGGATACTGGAAGACGAACACCATGGCAGGCTCAAAATCATGGAGCACACAGTGTATGTGATGATACTAGGTGGTTTAGGAGTTCAGGCTACAGCGCGAAATCCCCCAGGGGCTCTGCATAGGGAGCTCTCGGAACAAGACCGAACAACCTGGCAACAATAGTACTGCCGAACCGGGACCCAGCCAATGTACACGACTGCAAGGGTAAGCGCTGTATGCGCTATGGTCCGCGATGATACCGTAGCAGCAGGTCCAGGACATGTTAACAATATTTCTTCGTCCAGGTCTCAAGGCTGTTTTAGCACACACACACACATACAGAGACGCGCTTGCTGTGGCGAGTAGTGGGGCTGGCTGCTAAGTTCTGACGCGAAGACGAAGGTACAGTGCATGATGGCTAACGCTTCAATTCGCCTTATGTGTTGAACAAACTCGGGATGAACGCCTGATAACGATGCACTTTGAACCCGCTGCCAACAACCCAATGCCCAGCTCCAGTGCAAGCCATGAGACCAGAGCGCATCTTTGTCTTTTGAGAATGTTTCGATGGAAGGCTTTTGGAGAAAATCGTAGAGTCCTGCATGCGGACAGGGCACACGCAAGTAAAATAACCTCAGGCTATGCCGGTAATGCTGCAGGCAATTCACAGTACCGCAGTCATTGTAGTAGTCGTAGTAGTAGTGGTAGTAGTAGTGGTGGTAGTAGTGCTAGTAGTGCTGGTAGTGGGGGTAGGAGTCGAAGTGGCAGTGCGGTAGTGTAGTGGTGGCGGTAGTAGTCGTGGTAGTAGTAGTGGTAGAAGCGGGGGTAGTGGTCGAAGTGGTAGTAGTGGTTGCAGTGTTATAGTAGTAGCAGTAGTAGTCGTAGTCGTGGTAGTAGTAGTCGTCGTCGTAGAAGTGGTAGTGGTAGTGGTAGCAGTGCTAGTAGTGGGGGTAGTGGTCGAAGTGGTGGTAGTGGCTGTAGTGGTAGTGGCAATGGTAGTGGTCATAAGAGTGGTAGCAGTCGTGGTAGTAGTAGTAGTCGCGGTAGTAGTGGGGGTAGTAGTCGAAGCGGTAGTAGTGGTTGTAGTGCAATAGTAGTAGTAGTAGTAGTAGTAGTAGTAGCAGTAGTAGTAACAGTAGTAGTAGTAGTAGTAGAAGTAGTAGTAGTATTAGTAGTAGTAGTAGTAGTAGTAGTAGTAGTAGTAGTAGTAGTAGTTTTTTGCCTCTTGCATGGCTGAATGTCTCGCGAAGCAAGGTTATTGGTACATACTGTGTTAATTAATTCAGGTGTCAGGGAGTTGTTCTCCTTCACCCATGGCATCATTGATGCTTTCCTGCATGCACACACTCAACTCGGCTTTCAACTTTCATCATCTCAATTCTCATGCCAACCACAAACTCCTCATTTTGGCAAATTGCCAGAGACGGTTTGGCGAATTATCAATTTCTGTGCAAAGCATACAATTCAGCGACCTCATGCATGCTTCATTGTCCGTTCACACCGTGCCAGACTGCCGATTCCAGATGCCCAGACTTCCAGTCACTTTTTCTCGCTGTCCCTGTTTGCATAAAGAAACATCCAATTCCAGTAGAGTCATCTGTCTCATAACGTCCTTTGCATCTCCAAAAAACATAACAGCAAGCAGATAAAGTGTAGCAGATGTATTTCAGGATGTATTTCCAGTTTTTATGTTGTGTTGTACCACCACACTTCTCGACATCGCAGGTCAGAAAGTGTCCGTCAGTGTCCATGTAGCGGGCACATCTTGGGAATTGTGTCTTCAGGTCCAGAAGCAGCTTTGTGAACCATCTTGGCCCAGACCTTCACCCATCTTAGCCGACAGTAAGCCAGCTGGCTTCGCGACTCATGCCAGTGCCATCCCACAGTCAGAAAACACATCCCATCAATGTCCAGGCCCTGGTAGGGACATCAGCATGCAGCTTTTGCTCCCACACCGGTCATCTAGACCAGTCCCGCTATGTCTCCCAATGGCGGGCCGCAGCGCAGGTCCACCAAGCTTGACATCACTGCAAGGCCCATAATGTTTGTCTCGCACCACAAAAGTTTCCAATGTATAGTGCATGGGTTCTGCGCGTCAAGACCAGTTCGGCGCGGTCATACACGCACCCATTTTTTGCTCCCACCGCCAGATATACACCAGAAACTCCGCAGATCGGAGACACAGCTCATCCAAGTGGATTTCAATTCTCCAGTCAGCAGGATTTGAACTGGCCATTCAACGATAAGATTACATCAGGACAGGCTGCTCCAGTCAGAAAACAGCCATGGCGCTTCCGACTCCACAATAGGGAGACACACCCAATCTCGTTTTGGTTCTCTCATTGGGTAACTGGGGTGTGTGGGACAGTTAGATAGGAGGAAATTAAATAAGTGCGCTCAAACCCTTTCCCCAGGTGCGGGCTACCCGAGCAGGGTGTTTGCTTATGGTGCACATGCATCAAAGATCAAAGGTTGTTCTTGCGCGCTGAAAGACATCCCGGGCACATCCTGGCCGTTATGACTGCGAAATACTGTGCCAGCTTCGTCTGCAACCCAGAGACCACCGCCCTGGGGCACCGGAGTGCCGTTCCGTGTGTCTCTATGTGCAGGGCAATCGTCAACTATAATACTACCTTTCATAATTATAACCACACAACACAGACAACCCACACAACACACACAAGTAGTAGTAGTAGTAGTAGCAGTAGCAGTAGCAGTAGCAGCAGTAGTAGTAGTAGTCGTAGTCGTAGTCGTAGTCGTAGTAGTAGTAGTAGCAGTAGTAGTAGCAGTAGCAGTTGTAGTAGTAGTAGTACTACTACTACTACTACTAGTAATAGGGTACTAGTGTAGTAGTAGTAGTAGTAGCAGTAGTAGTAGTAGTTGTAGTAGAGGTCGTAGTCGTCGTCGTCTTCGTCGAAGTCGTAGTAGTAGTAGCAGCAGAAGAGGACAGAAACAGCAGTACTCGCAGTAGTAGAAGAAAGAGAAAGGAGTAGTGGTGGTGGTAGTAGTAGTAGTGAAGTAGCAATAATAGTAGTGGCAGTAATAGCAGTAGTACTAGTCGAGCAACGGCATGCATTATGTAAGCCAATAGCCGAAGCAGAAAGGAGTGTCGTGTCAACTCGCCCAAAGTCTAAAACCAAGCCGGACATCCGAGCCAACCCTTCCGCAAAGTTTTCGCACGCCTCGTCCGGGATTGTGTCCTTGGACTTGGATCGATCGATGCGTGCCCAAAACCTTGGGGTCACAAGTTGACGATCCCCTAAACCCTGCACCTTCGATCTAACCCTAGTTTTCTTTGACCCTGATTTTTTCCAATCCTCTGAATCCAAGGTTCTGTAGCTCCTCCAGCCCTAGCACGGACGGAGCTTTGACTCACACGGGAGTCCTTTCACACTGTGCGAAGCTGACATGGTAGCCATCTTGCTATTCGGCGACAACTTTAGTTAAGAAACGAATGGCCCCTGAAGCAAAGAATGAGATCAAACACCATGCTTGCTCGCTCCCCAGTTCAAGAACTTGAGCTGCTGATTTTCTTATTGCAAGGTCTTTTGCCGGGTGAGTTGGGAGGCGGTTGCAAAGCTAGCCTCTCAAGACTTCGAGCCGGCACCTTGCAAAACAAGAAGCCAAGCCGGTCGTTCGAAAGCCGGCCAGCAAGTTATGTCTGATTCTGCTTTTAGAAACTCCCTGGCTTCGACTGACCTCGAGGCAGTAACACAACCATCACCATAACGTCGGCGACCTTACCATAACCGCCACCATCAATGTCAAGCCATCAACACACTAATCGTCATCTTCACCCTCATCTTTTTCCTCATCGAGCCTGACCAACACGTTCGCGGTCACTCGCAACCTTGCCAGAATAGCCCTCATCATGAAACGATTCCTGAGTAGCCTAGAGGCCATCGCAACATCATGTAAATATTCATCATCAACAGTGAACCAACAGCATCACCATCACCATCATCATCACAGAAAGCACCATCACGACCATTCCCTTCCACATCAGTGTCCTCACTCGACCTGCCCTTCCAAGCTTCTTCTATGCCTGAGGCCTGAGCGGCCTGAGGCTACAAGGTATTGACCCGAAGCCTTTCACCCTGAACACTTCACTTCGCAAGCAGGGGCGCATCTTATGAACCAAACATGCAGGCAGGTAAACATTGGTGTCGACCCTTTGCAAAAGGCTGCGCCCGCACATCCCAAACCTAACTGCGTAAGGGCGAGAAACGAGACGCTGCAAAGCGCCGAACTTAAATGGCAGGAAAGCATAGTTATAGTGTAAAGGTGCCTGTCTGATATTCAGTACCCTTGCTTTCCCCTTCCACGAAGACCGCGCATGCAAAGCATTGGCAAGGGGACGTTCCTTCTAGGACCAAGGGTGACATGTTCTGAAACGGTCCAATCAGCTGTTCCAGAGTCGGTTCTTGAACATGAAGACAAGCCTTCACTGAAAATCCTGCATGGGGAGTCTCCATATGATATGTCCCAACTCGACGCGATTGAAATCAGCCCATCTGCCAGCAACCGATAGGAAGTGTCACGGAAGTGTGGTGCGAGCTGCTGAGTAAGTCGCTGCACTACAGTAGTACTTTCTGAAGTGATCCAAAGGTCCAAGGTACCTTCCCGAGATTGCTTCGCGCTTCTGCTGCCGCATTTTCCAGTCCATCTCCTGGGGCGGATCAGTGGAGGTGCTATGCTGGAAGGCGTGGAATGCGTTTGCACTTCTTCGGCGAAGAGGGAGTTGTGCCGAGCATCTGTCTCTTGGATAACCGAAGAGGACAGGTTGCTGCTGATGCTGCCGACCTTCCGCCCTTGGCCGGCTTGGCCTGCTTGGCCTTGAGCTCTGCCTGGTCAGACAAACGCAGATGAAGAGTCCGGGCCGTGCTTCGAGACTTGAAATGTGGACACCATGAGGAAGACTTCGACCGAGTAAGGCGGGTTACTAGTTGCACTTGGGACTTGGCACATTGAAACCGAACGGGACGGGGCCGTCAGGCGGTGACACCAACTGACTAGGCGGGCGACATGCGTCCATGAACCACATTTACACACAGGCTTGATTGGAGCTGGCCCTACATTCCGAGATTTGGCATAATTGGATTAGCCCCCACGAAGCCGAGGAGCCCTCCTAAAGCCAAGAGAGGCCTCGGGACTTGCCCGCCACAATTAGAGGAGTCCTGCCTCCAGATCTGGACTCCCGCCGTCTTTGCTTTGACTCCCAGGCCTGAGCCCTCGAGGTGAGCAGCCGGTTGATCGCCCTTAGAAAGAAGCCAGCTGTCAGCTGGGTTGGGCTTCTTTTCCATTCCGTTTACTTCGAGAACTTCAGGACTTCGGAGTTGTTTGGGGACGATTCACGCTTTGCACAAGCCAGTTGTCTTTTCGACCAGAGTCGCCTCGCGACCACTTCCACACACATGCCAACGCCAAGTCCATGTTGTCCATCCCACTTGCCAATTCCAATGTCGTCTAGGAGCCACAAATGGCGTTGCACGCAGTGCTATGCACACTTTGCTATCTCTGCTCTGTTCCCTGCCCCTGCACCCGGGTACACCACTGCATGTTGGGCAGCTCTATGTCTGGCGGAATACTGGTGATTAAGTACCTAGAAACCGGGCATGGGGTTATGGCAAATTCTACCTGGCATGGACCTGAGCTGCGAGCTTTCAGGAGTCGCAGACGTTGCGCAATTGGCTACTCTTCAGCTTGCTTCAATGAATGGCAGTTCCTGTGGGCGAGCTGCATTCTCGAATCCGCGGGCAAAACAAATCTAGTAATTAGCCGACATGACTTGTTATGGGTACAGTAGGTGGGAACATTGCAACAGAAACACCGACGTCTCGATCGATACACCATGATGCACCCTAATTCGCATGTGGATTCGCAACCGGCCGCCAGGAAAAATGTAAGTGTGTGAGTATGTCAGTTTGTACGTGTGTATGTTGGCGGGCCCCCGCCAGTGTTCACAAAAATTACCAACAAGAGAGCACGACCTTCTTATGTGTTGCAGGGAAAACTATGATGATGATGATGTGCCTTTCGAAGCCTACACTTCGGCAGACGACTTTCGAAATTTCAGGCTGCAATCGAAGGGTTCAGCAAACATGCGCAGGACCAGGGGGGTGTCGGACCAACCATCGTAGATTGTAATTACATTCTAGGGTAGAGCCGCCTGTGCGAGCCGGATCCCCGCACATCTTCCACAACTCCTCCGTCTAAGTGGGTGTTCTCGACATGTCTTAATGGATCCGGAATTAATTTGGGATTTTTTTTTTGGCTTGGGTGGGTTTGCTAGAGTGTTATTTCCCTAGGTTTTCGTTAGGGAAACGTACAACTCCTTAGGTTTTCCTAGGGAAACCTTATTTTCCTTGCATATTGGACGTGCCATTTTCCTGAGGTTTTCGTTAGGAAAACGTACATTTCGATGGGTTTTCCAAAAAACAACCTTATTTTCCTTGCATATTGGACGGTTTTCGTGCCGTTTTCCTGAGGCTTTCGCTAGGAAAACGCACGTTACCTTGGGTTTTGTTGAGAAAAAACTGCTTGCTCTACATTTTGGACGGATTTCGTGCTATTTCTCTACGTTTTCGTGAGGAGAAAACCTGCGCTACCTTGGTTGTTGTTGCTGTTGTTGTTGCCGTTGGTGCTGTTGTTGTTATCCTTATTGTTCTTGTTAATGCTATTGTTCTTGTTAATATTATTGTTATTACTGTTCTTGTTGTTGCTGTTGCTATGACCATTGTTATTATCAATATACTTATTATTGTTGTTGCTGTTGTTGTTGCTGATGTGGTTGTTGTGGTTGTTGTGGTTGTTCTTGTTGTTATTATCATTATTGTCGGAGTCGTTGTGGTTGTGTTACTGTCTTGTTAATGTTCTTGTTACTGTTCTTGCTGTCTTATACTTTAATAGGATTTCTTATAGTTCAAAAAAACATAAAACACCAGAATAAAACATACTGAACATAATATAATATGAGTCAATGACACACACCCCTGTTGCAAACAGAATGCCTGTATGATGAGTTTTGCAAAGCTCTAAAACAGTTTCGTGTTTGATGCAAGTCTTGATCATGGCGCGATGCTCTTGCAAGCATTATAAAATGTAATGCAATGTGAGATCAGAGAACATGATACAATACAATATATTAAAGGATATAACATTTTAAATGAAATACATTATATTATGATAAAATAAAATATAATATAACTTTATATGATATAATACAATATATTAGAATATCACAAAATATCTTCTCATATGACATAACAGAATGCAGTATACTAAAATTAAAAAAGTCTACATGATATGATAGCATACCGTATCGAACAATGTCATATGTTAAAATGTAATATAGCAGAATACAACTAGAAAATATACTGTAATATAATCTGATACAATAAAGAATACATTATAATTGTGCATAAATTAACATAACAAAAAAACATGGTAAAAACAAGTATATTATTGAAAAAATAGAATAGAATGTAATATGATAAGATAAAATTATAATACATCACAAAATGAGACAATAAAAATTAATATAATGTAATATGATATAAAACTCAAGGTAAAACACATGACAAATTTTAACATATTTCAATACAACAAAAGCATAACTTAATATAATGTGACACAATATAACATAATATAATGCTGTATGATATAGCATGATACAATATAAGAAAATAACACTATATAATATAATATAATATAACACTATAAAATGCAACGGAATGGGAGATAATACAACATGATACAGTACAGTATATTATAATATGGAACATTTTACATGAAATATATTATATTATGACATAATAATACATAACTTTTTATGATGAAATACAATATAATACAATATGTTACAATATCATAAAATATATTCTCATATGACATAATATAATGCAGTATACGAAAAAATAAATATACTTTGATATGATTCGATCTAATCTAAAATAACATGATATAGTATAATATACTATAACATAGTATAATGTGAAACAATGACGCACCCCCCTTCTGCAAACAGACTGCCTTTATGATGAGTTTTGAAAAATAAAACAGTTTCGTGTTTGATGCAAGTCTTGTTCATGGTGCGATGTTCTTGAAAGCAAGCCTGCACGCCTTAAAAAGACAGCGGGGGGCTTGCGCAGCCCCCCCTCTTTGCAAACACAACGTCGTTATGAAAGGTTCTGAGAGGGTTCATATGGGTTCTGTCTTTGCCGGCAAGATGATACCTGAAGCGATGTTGCACAGCTAAAAGAAGGGGAACCACCGCTCCAATTGGAAACAGACTGCCTCTATGATGAGTTTTAAAAAGCTCTAAAACAATTTTGTGTTTGGTGCAAGTCTTCTTCATGGTGTTATGTTCTTGAAAGCAAGCCTGCACAGCCTAAAAAGAAAGCCAGGGGTTGGGGGGGGATGGGCGCCCCCCATTTGCAAACACAGCGTCTTTATGACGGGTTCTGAGAGGGTCCATATGGGTTCTGTCTTTGCTGGCAGGATGATGCTCGAAGCGACCTTGCTCAGCTCAATAAAATTTGAATATAGTAAATTATGATATAATGAAATATATTTTAACATGACATAACATACTACAGTATAACTAAATATATCATGCAAAAATATAACATAATATGACAAAANTGTAATATAATATCCTATCATATAACATCATATATTAAAATATAATAGAGTATGATCTAACTTCGCAAGATAAAATGATAGTACAATATACTAACAGATGATACACTTTAATAATAATATATATATATATATATGTATATATTCATATAACTCAATGTGACATAGTATAATATATAATACACGAAGCTATAAGAAGTCGAGAGGCAAGCCGAGAGACCGAAAAGCCAAGGAAACCAAGAAGCCAGCAAGCCATACAAGACAAGAAAACTACAAGAAGTCAAGTGGCCAAGAAGCCCAGAAACCGAAAAACCAAGAAGCCAAGGAAACCAAGAAGCCATACAAGAGCAGAAGGCAATAATTATACNGCCCAGAAACCGAAAAACCAAGAAGCCAAGGAAACCAAGAAGCCATACAAGAGCAGAAGGCAAGATTTATACTCCAAGCCACGAGGTTACAAGAAGTCGAGGGGCCAAGAAGCCCAGAATCCGAGAAACCAAGAAGCCAAGGAAACCAAGAAGCCTCAAGGAACCGAAAGCCCAGAGACCGAGCGCGCACCCAGACCAAAAAAAAAAATCCCCTCCCCCCCAAAAAAAATAACAACAAGTTCCAAGATAAATACGCCTCCTGCCTTAATGTTGCTCCCCATTGTGACATAGCCACGCAACTGCCTAGCTATGATCACTGTAGCGCAGTCTAAGGAAGGCACCAAAGTCAAACTGTACGTATGTCTGTCGGTCTGCTTCTTTCTTCGACTGCTTGTTTGTTGATTCATGTATGATCCGTAGCAGTACCTGTCCGACTCGTTCATACCGTGTCTGAACCCACTTCCGAAACAAGAATAGTTCGGGAAAACCACACAGTCAAGAGACACGATGCGAGGATGATACTTGCGGATAGACGAACAATGCGGGAAACGGATCGACTGCAGTGCCAGAACTTGCCTGAATTTTGAATGCAGTTCGCTGCTGCCGAAGTAATGACAGGCATGCAAACGCTTCGCACCGTTCTGAGGACACGATGATACACGATGCGACCCAAAAGGCTTCCCGCAGATCCTGGAGGCACTAACTCTGGCAGGTGGCTCAACGCGGGTGCCAGGTCCAGCCGTTGGCTCCTTCGCGATGTAATTACATGGACATCCCTCGGCACATGCCTGTAGATTACTGTAGATGTCGCCATCGACCAACATGCACCTACATACACGCACATACATACATACATACGTACATACACACATACACACACCTGCACACATACACACATATATACGTGCATGCGTACATACATACGTACAAAGATAGATACATAAAATGATGCCTACACATCTAAGTGCGTACATATGTGCACACACGCTTTTACGCACATACACACGAATGCATGTGCACTCACCTACTCACTGTACGACCAAAAGGCATGGATGTCGAAACTCGATCACAATCAGCAACAAGAAGAGCAGCCACAACCACCAATGAAACAAGAGCACCGCAGATTCAGCAAGAATCAGAGAACGAAGCAGATTCGACAACAGAACCGGTCAAAGGAGAAAGCGCATCAACACCCAGCTTGCCATTTGTCAAGCAAATTTCGCACCTTCAGCCACTCCTCAAACAGGAACACTTTTTAGTCAATGTTAGCGCTCAGGGATGCACTGGAAGGCCTCATTGCTGGAGCTCGTGGGCGTGGCATCCCTGCCGCCGACGCTGCCAACAGATCCAGCAGAAAACGGCCGAAGTTCCCACATGGCTCTGGCTGCTGGATGCACTGGGCTGCTTATGAAAGATTAGACTCAGGCTTGGCTGAAAGGTAAGTGGCTTCTCAGCTCTGTCAAGGGGACATCCCCAGTCGAAGAGTGCGTGACCCACTCTGTTCTTTTCGGGACATGGGACTTCCATCAAAGAGGGTTTTGGATTTTTTTTGACTCCGGTAACCGGCCTAAATGACATCACACAAGATACAGTAGCCCCGCATCTGCACTCTGAATTCCTGCACTGACGAAGGTGAGCCGAGTGGTGCCGCCAGTTGCAAGATGGGTATAGCAGACTGACGCTGCTCCCAGGATGAGGCAAGGACAGTTATGTTCAGCAAATCATCCTGCTGAGTCTGCATTGAAGGCTGAAGTGCTGAAGCGAAGTTCTTGTTGCAATTGGGACTGGGTCAACCATTCGGGTCATCAAACGAGGCATGGCACTGCAAGACTCCGCTCTCAAGATCATGCTGTGCTGAACAAGCGGCTATTCTGTGCAAACAAGCTTGGCGAGGTAGGCGAGAGACTCAACACCTGGGCTCCCAACATAACTTGATAAAACTTCACGAGAACTAGACCAGAACCGTCGAGGCGACAATTCTGGCAGGGAGAAGCGCCAGTCCAACCACCCTCCCGACCGCCCATCACAAACTCAAGGAGCAACTAGACACCACGGCGAAGGAACCGCAGGTGCAAAACAAAAACGCCCCGAGCATGTGATCTGTTCTCGTTTGTCCAAGTTCGCCTTTCGCATGCAAGCTGTTACAAGTACGGGAACGAATCCCGCACTGGGAACAGTCGACGGAAGTCTTTCATGTTTTATCGCATCTTGTCTAACTGCAGATGCCATCTCCAGAAGAATACCAAGTTGGGTGAGGCTGTGCTTTGGATGAGGGGCAATCCTGACGATCCACGTATTTATCATTCCACATCCAAATCCAATACTCCCGCGACTCCTTGGATCGAACGTATGAGCAACTGATGCCTACAGTAGGTTGCAGGATTATCGTCGTGTAATTCTCCGAGTTCAGAGCCCACCCCACATACCCGTTTGCCAAGTCGGATCATGCAGTCTCCCGGTGATGCTGAAGAGCACAAACGCCGGATGGTGTCAAAGCCCATCGGAGACTGCTTCGAAAAATGCGGATGTCTGAGCTCGAATCTTCTGCTACATGGGGTCCTCGGGACAATCAGTTTCAATCGGGACGATGCCCAGTCACAGTTTTGAATAATAAGACCAAATTTGACGGACTTGCAGGAAACAGAGCGGCACGGATGGGATAGAGAAATGCCTTCAGAAAAGACAATTTGACGCTCTCCACCGGGTTACCATGAATGAGCTGTGTCTACCGAGGCCTCGCAGAATGCAGGCGGTGCTCTGAGGTCTTCACCAACGCTTGCAACGTCTCCTTCGATCTTCGAGGTGCTCAGGGGCTGAGGCAGGAAACTCAGTTTGGTGCAGCGACACCTATGCAGCTCATCATCTTGTCGCGTCTGACGAGTTACAATGCCGTCTCTGGAGCTCACGAGCAGCACGCCTTTGAGAGACCGAATGAACCCCAAGCCGCATGAGGCAAACTTCAAACCTAGTGAAAGCTTTCTTCTGACTAGATCACTCGTCTCTGTCTGCATGTCCTCGGGGCACCGTTTCAAAGCCATGAAAACGAGCAGTTCGCCTGAGACCTCAGAAGCTGTGCACGTCAAGGAAAAGCCTTTAAAATTGCATTGCCCTCTCTCAGAGATCTCTCGACGGACTTCCCAAGCGCAGAATACCCGACATGCCTAGCAGCTGCAACCAAGCCACGTCCTTGCAGTCCATATTCTCGCCGATGGATGCCTGCTGAATTAGAGATTTGTTGGGATGTTTTGCCAGCCCCCCTGCGTGAATGCTTCTGGGTTGACCGCGGGGTTGCAAAGCGGTGCAGCCTGTATGCAAGGAGTGCCAATTCAGCTCAGAGCTCGCTATGCTTGCGTGGGCGCTCGAGCACCCATGAGTTTGTGATTGGATCTCGACTGCTCCAAGAGCTTGGAAAAACACGTACGCAGGCAGAGGTCCTCCGGTCCAATCGCCACTACTTCGCCACGCCTCCTCAATCCTTTTGTGGGAAGTCACTAAGTCGCCCTTTCCTTAAAACTCTCCGCCGCTCATAGCTCGCGGCTCGGTGCTGAGCTGAGTGAGCTGAACTTAGACTTGATACGTATATGGACCTATATGGACATGAAGTGCATAAGGACGTGCGTGTGCACAAGAGCGTTTGCCAACAGCTCGCTACGAGTACCTCACGAATTCGAAGGACAGACCTGAGGGATTTCACTCTGATATGGTTCAAACCAACCAAAAACCAAGGATACATGTCTGGGGCAGGCACGAAGCGATTCATCTCTGCGAACAAGTCCTTGAAAAGGCCCACAGGCCCACAGAGCTCCGAAGCTTATGATGTTGCGAGATGGTTCTGCATTAACACATGCGCTGCGCAGCAACACAGACTGCGGACACCTGGAAGAGCAAGCCGTGTTTTGTGAGAAGAATGCCTCTTCCAACTGACAGCTACTCTCGACTGCCTACTAGAAACGGCATGCCAAACGAAATCCCGGAACCCAATTCAGGAAGCACGTGGGCCATTCATCAATATATTCATCAACATCTCCAATTCACGTGGCAAGTGCTGTAACTCGCTCGTCGTCAGACGACCCGGAGCGTACGTGTAGCCGCAGGTTCAGGATCCACATCGTTTACTACAAGTATCAGTATAAAGCAACTGGTGCGTTTCGAGACCGAGAGGCAGTCTTCACAGCCCGGAGGATGGCAGGGTCGCAAATCGGCAGTGTCAAGGACAATGTGCTCGCATTCTTAGTGCGACAGAGTGGATAGCACAAAAATACACAAAATATATCAACGGGGCACAGCGAAACACACAGGACCAAGCAAACATCGCCGGTTGCACTAGGTCCACTAGGTCGTTGGACTCTTTTCAGCACGAAGGCATGTTCCGAGGCGTTTCTGCCTTTGAATTACCTGAAACCTTCAGCACGCCATCTGCACTTGCGAAGGTCACGGCCAAAAGCATTGCCCAGATGCCACTACTGGTCGAAGGAAGGTCTGGGTTGTAGACAAAGTTGTCCAGGTCCTCAGAAGATGCTATTTCAACTGCCCGTCAAAGAGCATCAGCGCAGGGGTGTTCAACAGAATCATGCTATTCTTACCCAAAACTATCACCCGAGGTTCACTATTACTCCACAAAGTCACATCCAAGCAAATCTAAAGATACTATATATATCGGTTGCGGGGCATTGTCAAAGAACGAGTTTGAGATGATGTTGTAGTGCTTGACCGCGTCACCTCGGCTGGCAGAACATGCGGCCGAGCAAAGTCACAAGCCCGACACGAACAAACACGACCAAGATCTGACGAGAACTTCTTGCAGTCTTCTTTGTAAACCGATTTTGGTGGACAAAACATGCCAAAACAAGGCTTTTGCGGGACCATGGCTGTTACGTGGGGGGCGGCAACAAGGAATGCACCCCGTCAGCCTGAGTCGCCATGCTGGCAACCCCCAATGCCGACGCAGAGTGCCTTCAGAATAAAAAGAATTTCCCATTATGCTCATGATCTCGAAGCCTCAACAATGCTTCCGCCAGTGGGTGGGCATCCGGTTGAAACCTCCTCCTGCACGGCTGAATGCCTGAGATCCTTACACGTTTACCTGCTGCGATTTACAGGTTGCGGACCGTACCGCAACCGGGACACACAAAATACGCTTGCCTTGGGGTTGGGGGTCACAGCTTACCGCTGGCATGTGTTGCAAAGCGGTTGAATGGTGTATATAGCCCTGGCCAGCACTGCATAATGCAACGAAGCCCAACAGCTTCCGCATGACTTGTGACGACAGAGTGCTCGTGGTGGCAGTGCCTGGCCAACTTAGCATCCAGTTGCTGCTTCGTGACAGACAAGTGACGAACAACAAGAAGTATCAACATGAGTTCCATGTACATACACCCGCAAATACGCACAAAAACACTTCTACACACCTACATACGGTGAACACGTACAAGCATGCATATATACATAACCGTGCGCGTGTGTGTATGTATGTATATATGAATATACTGCATATAGACGCTTTTACACACATGCAGATGATTGCGCACGCACTGCAAACATACATGCAGACATCAGTGTATGCTTGAGAGGCACGGGCTGGGACGAGCTCTATAATGGACCGGGCTGGCGACAGAGGACTGGGAGAGATACGCAGTCGGCATGCAATCAGCCCAGAACTTGGCGACAATGCATGAGACGCGGTGCTCAGACAATGCAATGCGCAGATGAAGTGTTGCAATGTTGCTGCCGGATCCAAACCATCCCGGAAATTGCAGTGCACAAACGCGAATGACAGGAACTGGACTCACAAGCAATGCTGCTGTCGATTCCAAAATATCCTAGACAATGCAGTACGCACATGCCCATGAAATGAACTGCCCTAACGCTCCGTTCCGGACGGGGCCCTCATGGATGAAATGCTTTGCGGGAGCTGTCCCGCAGGGATCTTGAGGGTCTCGAGGGGTCATGTGTTAAGGGGACACGTCAGAGCCAGGGTCCCCGTACGTATGCGGCAATCCTGATATAGATGGTCATGATGCACTGCGCAGCATCACTCG
>BGNK01002769.1:9411-95717 GCA_003297005.1 Symbiodinium sp. clade A Y106
TTTGCAGCACAAACAGAAGTCTTTGTCGATGGCTCAGCGTTTCACGAGAGATGGCGCCTGTTGCGAACTTCTGCAGCAGCAGTGGTTATCCCCGGTAAGTTTGAGAAGGCTTGTTTGTTTCCCGGAAATGACCACACATCGCAGCGGGCTGAGCTTTTTGCAGCTGTGTGGGTTTTGAAACTTACACACGAACCCTTAAGGATTTGCAGTGACTGCGCGTCAGTGGTTGACAGGGCCCTCTCTCTCAAAAGTGCCGGATACAGACTTGAAGATGCCCGCAATTTTGACAACTACGACTTGTGGTGTGGATTCTTAAAGGAGGTTTCTCTTGAGAATGGTCGCGATGTGGTAGTTGTCAAAGTGAAAGCCCATGTTTCGTTTGACTTTGGAGGCCAACCTGAATGGATGACTAAAGGTAACGCCGCAGNGGCCAATGGAGGTGGGGCACAAAGAACACTACTGACCGCACCTCTTGGGTGGTGTTGTGTGGGGACTTTGTCGCCAAGTATGGGCTCATCCCTGGGTTCATCCACAAATCCATGTCTTTTGGTGTGGTTCTTCGAAGGTTTAAAGATCTGTTCATGCAAGTCCTTGCACAACACCATGTGAAAGCTGACGTTGTTTCCGGCTTGAGGCAAGCTAATACGCTAGGGTTTGGTAGTCTCGGGGGTGTTTCAGCTGCAAGAAATTGCAGCGCTCCTTTGCAGATACTCAGCTGGAGCTTAAGCATCTCTAGACAGCTCCACTCCCTAAACAGCAAGTNTACGCTAGGGTTTGGTAGTCTCGGGGGTGTTTCAGCTGCAAGAAATTGCAGCGCTCCTTTGCAGATACTCAGCTGGAGCTTAAGCATCTCTAGACAGCTCCACTCCCTAAACAGCAAGTTCAGGGCCAAACCTTTCTCTTCTCTTGTCCCTTCTTGGACAGAGCTGATCGGACTCTAATTAATATTTCGTTAACGGTTCTCGACAAGCTCGACACGCTCTTCGTCCGGAGGCTCGTGAGGCTGATGGATACCCTGGGTAAAAAAACTACCAGCCGAGATTCAGCCATCGGTGGTTGGCAATATGCAGAATCCACCTGCTGCCGTGCCAACAGCCGACAGATCCGACAGGTCTCTGAGCTCGGGCTTATGTAGGATTAGTCGGAATGCACAGTTTTGGTTCTTCATCGTGTGCCTTAGAAAGATCTTGAAGCGCCCTCTCGGCGATGTCGCTCCCAGTAGCTGCGCCGATCGAATCCGGCCCGCACCACGGATAGGCCAGCTCCCTCGCGTCCGGTAAAAGAGTGATCTTCCTGCCGATTCAGCACATGTCGCTTAGGCACTTGTCTTGAAGCCCTCATGAGACGATGAATTAGCCTCGAAACTCGCAGCTCCTCTCAGAAAAGAGACTGCCATCTTTTTGCATGAAATGCTGTGTTGATTCATCATTTGTCAGCGATGCTTGCTGGCCGTGCTTGGCTGCGGCCTGTTTGATGCCTGCGTTGTTGCCCATCCCGTCTCAAAGGGATCAAGGTATTTGACACCATTGTTGCACCTCACAGGGCAACCTTTGCACAACTTCCTGAAAGCTGTCGGTTTCGGGCACAGACAGCGGCAATTTTGCACCAATGCCCGAGTGCATACCCTGTGGAGTCCTCTCCAAGCCCAGCGCCACGATGCTCGTGGCCACGGCACGGGACAGCGGCGACGCAAAGACCAGGCTTTGGGGGGACAGAAACTGCTCCTTGGGCAGCCGGTTGTGTCAGCTCATTTGCTTGCTTGAATATGCTGATAGTATCTGATAACATCAGCGAACACAGAGCAAACTTAGTCCCGCTGCAAGTTGGACTGCGACTGAACGCCCCGTGTAAAACTAAAGCCTGACACAAGTGCCGAAGAAGCGAGGCATGTGTAACAACAAATCGCAAACATGAGCACATGCGAGCACCCTCCAGACATCACGATGTCAAGCATTTCAAACGGGGCAACCACACGTGCGACCAAAGCAAGCCATAAAGAAAGCTCTACATAGTGTATGCCTACTCAAAGCAGCCATTCGTCGTCAAGTTTCCATCTGAGGCTCCAGCTGCATCAATGTCTCCATTACGCCGGGCCGTCAATGTTGAGGACCTCAGCCTGGATGCCTGCGACTGCCGCGACTGTGCTTTTGGGACACTCAGGGGCCCTTGCACGGAAAATTTGCTTGAGCCTATGTTAGTTTCTGCACGTCGGTCGGGCTTCTTCTGCGTAGTCCTCCGTTTGACAACCTTGAATGAGACCTGCTTGGCTCGCCGACCGCTACAGGGTGAAGACCAAAGGTCGAACACGATGTGCGTGGTGGACAGTCTGAGGAATGAGTCCGGCACTTGCGTAAAGAAGTCGGTGCTTTTGCTGGCATGCCGTTCCTACTTCGAATTTAGAGGAGTCGAAACAAGAAGTCGGACATGGAGCCCGTTTGTAGCTATAGGCAGGAGGTCTTGCATGTCTCAATGTTTGGCGCATCGTCCTGTTCGACACCCTCGGCGGTCAAGGCATGGTCAACCTCGGCTCGGATATCGGATAGCTTGACTTGGTACAAGGACTGTGGGACGAGAGCTGTGGTGGGCACCTGGCGGAACATCGTCCAAAGGTCGAGTCGTTTGGCTGCAAGGTTCCAGGTGGACTGTCCGTGGCGTACCAGGAAGATTGGGGCCCTTTCCACAGACTTTCCTGAGAGGCGCCCGCATGCGCCCGCAATGCCAAAAAGTCTGCTCCGCCCTCCGCCCAGGAGCCTTCGGAGCCTCCGAAACGCCGGACAGCGGGGAACACGCGAGGATGGCAGATGGCCGGAGGCTTCGCCAAGAACGCCAGGACCTGATTCTTTTGAACAGAAACGGTCAGCAGTGGAAGAGCCCTGCGAGATGTCCACAACAGAAAGTCATAGAAGCTTGACACGCGGACATGGACGGCCTCTGTCTCCAAACATCCATCGACTCCTGAGGTCTTCTGCCAAGAGGCTGTGGCCATTGCACTCACCAGTGCCCGTCGAGCCAGCATGAAACGAGTGTTTTCGTCTGTGTGTGAACCAAAGAACTTGTGTTGGTGCATGTTGAATGAACACCTATGCTGCCGCCCTTGGCTTATGCGCGGCTCCAGCCAAAAACGCTTCGAAATCGACTCGCAGCTCAAGCTCGAAGATCGGTGCCTGCGCTGAACATGAATCTGCACTGGCCTGGTTTTAGCGCTAGTCTCAATGAACATCATCGAGTTGGCAAATGCGAACTCCTCCACGCGCAAAGCATGTAAGCACCAGCCAGATGCAGAGTTTCCATTCTGTGAACGCCCTTGGAGGCCCTTGCCCTTGCCCTAGGCCCTAGGCTCCTCGCCCTCAGTTCGGGTTACCTGCTGGTCAGCCAGGTCGACCTGTCACTGGGCAGCAGGAATAGACTCGCGAGCTTTTCTCCCTCAAAGGCCTTGTTGGAGACGAGCATCAAGATAGCGTCCTGGTTGGTGGAGTACCTAAGCTGCCGCGGGCAGGCAAGAACATTCCTAGGTTTCGCTTCCCCTTGCCGAGCCGAAGCACTTCCTGACCTCGTCCTGCCAGAACTTCACGTGCTCGAAGCTACTCCGTTGGGTGCAGTCGTAGCCTCGGTCAAAAGTGTCTTTCGAAAAGACGTGACGAGTCTTCTCCTCTTCCTCCTTTCTTCCACCGAAGTGCAAAGGATGATTCCCTGGGCTCCTCGATAGTACCTCCCGGTCCCAGAAGGGTTCATCGCAAGGATCTTCACTTGCAAGGCATGGCCAGGGGCACGAGGAAGTGAGGGTTCGGAAGCGCTCCTGCCCTGCAGTGTCCTTGGCTTCCATGACCTCACCGTCCTTCCGCAGATCAGCGTGCTAAGGTCGGGACCCAAAGTGCAAGCTTGAGCTTCTTGCCCCTGACTTGTAAGAACTTCGTCTTGAAATCGACGCCTCAATCAGGTTCTTTCTGATGAGGGCTGCAGGTTACCCAGCCACACCCATTCTTCGACTGACTGGGATGCGGCAGCCCAAACCAAGGCGCAGGCCAATGGTGGACGCCTGCTTCTCGTTGAACTCATCGTCGCCTGCAGGAGCGTTGCGGAGCATACAGAAAACTAGAAAACGGGTGTAACTGAGCCAGAGCCACAGAAGCGGAGCAGGATGGAGGACTTCCCAACACCCGAGTCGCCGATGATGAGCAGCTTGAAGAGGTGATCGTGGGTGGACTCCGCCATGCTCGGGCGCTTGGGCGGGCGTCCCCCCTTTGAACAAACGACGCTGATAAGCCCAAAAAGGCGGAGGCGGAGCGGCAGTTGCACGGAACACCGAATACTCGAATACCACTACCAGCTTCTAGACTCTGGACGCTTCTCTCTTCTCTACCAGCCCATCATGTCTGCAGGTCCGTGCCATCTTCTGGCGAGCTACGCCAGAGCTGCCTGACTGGGCAAAGCTCGGAACCCTGACGCTGCAGGAACGCAGGCTCTAACTGGCGTTAATGCCAGGCGTCGACTTCTTGGAAGGCCTCCTGGCTTCCCTTCTGCACGAACTCTTTGCCCCTTTGTACAGACTCACACAGACTCCGGCGCGATGAGAGTGGACCAAGTGGATACGGAAGTGCAAAGCCTTCAAGCAATGCTTCTCACAAATTGTTGCGGCATCAAAGCGGCCTCACTAGACTGTACTTGGTATGACGCGGATGTTGCTCTATGCCGTTTCTGCTGTGCAGTCAATGGCAACTCACTGAATCCGGATGTCTGCTGCCTCAACTCCTAGGACATCTCGCGCGCCCGTCGTGTGAAGATCTTTAGCGATTCCGGGATTGCGCGGGCTCACCAGCATGACGGCCTTCGTGACGCAGAGAAAGCCTCTAAAAGGCGCAGCAGCATGCTTGAGATACGACAGTGACAGTGATTCAAGGCTTCTGTGCCTCCGAGATGGTCAACTTGCGGATGGCCGGTGCCTCTGCAAGGGAACGGGAGAAGTGAAACCGGATGCTCCTTTCCACGTCGAAGGCACTCAGGGCGCACTGCCTTGACTGAAGAAATCTGGTCTATCGAAGATTGCCGCGTCAGAAGTCACTCGTCTTGCCGCCTGCAGCACTTCGCCACGAACGTTGGCAGGAATGTGAGCCTTTGCAACTCGCGCACTCCAAGCGCTGCCTGCAGCTTGGGCATGGCCCCAGGGTCGACGAGACCTGATTGAGGACTGCAACTGGCAGCTACCAGTATCACGTGAGGTATATCCCGCTTCGCTGCCAAGCGTGCTTGACTTTCACTCCATCTCTGCCACACACACACAGAGGCACGCTAAGGCTTACGGTTTGCAGACCATGGCTTTGGCTATGGTGAATGTGAGGATACTGTTGAAACGAAAGAGAGGCGCTCCACACCGGACCAAGATGGAGGTCCAGAGACAGTGAGACTGGATGTGTTGACATGTGTCGATGCGATTTTGGACACAGTCGGACTGACGCCTCTGTATCACATGAAGGCCTCTGGACAACTGCGAGCAAGTATAGTGGTACGCCGACTTCTTCCCTCTCTGTTCTTGCCACAAGTGCAATTTGGCCGCACAAGCCTCTAAAATCACGTACACCCAGTCTGAGCAGAGCACCAGCACTGCACCAGCAATATTGTCACAAAGCACGCATTCGAACACTTCACACAACATTGATGGAAACATGAGACCTTGACGGATGTCAAGGCATCGGCTCCAGGTATTCTTGCAAGTCTGGAGCCTCTTCGAGTGCCTGCGAATCGATTCGCTGGTCTTCAGGGTCGCAGCCGCTACTAGCACTGCAAGCTCGAATGCATGAATCCGACAAAGAGCTAGCTTTGTGTCAAGAACGACGAGAAAGGCTTTGCACAGTCTTGCTGCATGGATACGTAGGCTGCACACCGAACACTCTCAGACAAGTCCCAGCTCGGAGGCCTCGACAGTGTTGTAGTTGCGACCCAGCTCGCTGTGCGTGAAGGTGCGGTGTACTTTGCTGTGGCAAGTCCTTCATCGGCAAGCCGAACCGTCCACGATCATCTGTATCTTCGTCGCAGCTCATGAGACACGGATGCCTGCACAGAATAGCCGTCGGAGGCCTCGTCAGCACAGGCAGAGCCGACAGCCTACTACTTCAATGAGAGGCCACCGCTCATCCTTACCGGAAACTTGTCGTCGCTTCTTCATCCGCCTCGCTGACACAAACAGAAAGCACGGCTGCGCAGGAGGTCGCAGTCTCCGTAGGCTCCATGCTTCCAATGCACCTTTGGGATGAGGTGATGGATTGTCAAGTCCCGGTCCAGGCCTAAGACGACAAGACTGCCTCATGGACATCAGACGCAGTCTTGAAACTTCAGGGTATCAGGCGGCAAAGCTCGCAGCAGCCCGCAACGCCGTCATTGACGTTGAGGTATCTGCCAGTGTTCCTGACCATGCACATCCTCTTCGCAAGACCACGAATGGCACAATCGCAACCCCTTGCTCCACCTGGCATGGCGCAGCACCGCTGACGCACGCGCTGCAATTGCCAGTCCTTTCATGTTTAAGGCCTAAGCCCTTGGACACCATGTGAAGGAGCAACAACGCCCGAAAGCGATACCACTGCTCGCGCAGTTGTTACATGTACGCTGCATGCCAGACCCAACAGAGATTGTAGTTTGACGACGCCAAGTTGCCCAACATGGGCTGAACTGGGTTTCCGCGGGTGATTTTGACATAAGGTGTGAGGTCTGAGGACTGGGGGCTGATGCTTGCTGTGGCATCACGGGCGTGCAGACAACACTTCTACTGCGCTGGCTGGAATGTCTCACTTCGCCAGCACTGGACATTGCATCACGGACTCCGGAGGATGGTATGCACATGCTGAGAAGTCCCTCACCCATTCAGACACCAGATGCAAGATATCACCTGAAGTCGGCATCATAGCTTCCATACCAGTGGATCTAGCGGTTGCTTCCCCCACCCTCGGGCCGGAAGCCAGTGGCAGCGCATGCAGCGCCACGGGCAGCGACCGGCAGGGTTGGAGCCTGCCGTGAAAGCAACGGAGCTTCCAACAAGGTACATGCAAAGACGTATAGCTCCAAAAGGAACATCACGGAATCAGCTCGACACCTTTTGCAAGCAGCGTGAGACGATAAAGTCTTCGAGATTCCTGTGTGGTGCCCCCGTTCCAGTCAGCCTCAAGCTTTGCTGGACCCTGGATCCATCATCCAGAATCCTAGCAACGACATCACGGTATCTTCACGGCAGTCGGGGCTTCCTGACTGACTGGGCGGGCGTCTGGTGCATCAAGCGCGCGTCATCTACCAACAAAGGCTGGCTTGATCTCTGCTATCAAACGCATCTGAGCTGGACTGCCAATGTACTATGATTCAATCTCCTGTGGACTGAACATTATTGAATGCCTTGGGGATCCAGGTAACAAGCCATGGGAAGTCCTGTGACAACCACAGCACGGCCGGGGGAGATGGAGGGATCAAGGCCCAGAGCAAGACTGGCTGGTGAATAGTTATAGAGCATTGCGCATGGATGAGATGTCGCCTCCACCACTTGCGTGAAGCAGCGGATGCGATGATTGATCCCCCTTGAAAAGCTAGCGCCAGAGCAACTTTGTGCGGTGCATGCCTGGATCTAGTGGCGTTGATCACCCGGGCCGAGCTTTTGAAGTCGAACCGCCATGGTTCAAAACGTTCCGCGGTGCAGACAACTCCCAAGTCAAGGTTGCCTGTGCAACCGGACTGTGATTTGCCCGTTTACAGACGGTTGCAGTGCAGGGGTTCGAAAAAGCAAACCTACACGTCTGCAGCTAGTATAATTGATGATGTTCAGTCACCTGCACCGTTTTCTGATCTGCAAAAAGATGACATGCATGCTTGAATTAAACTTTTAGACGAAGCACGAGTGGCTAGAGTCTTCAGCCGGTGCGCAGGCGGCTAACACCTGGTCATGGATGAGACCATTGCTGGCAAAGAGAGCTGCCACCCCCACCGTCCTTCCGAGGGAGAACTGTAGGGGCTGGCCGGTCAAGTCCGTCACACGGCCACCTGCCTCTTCGACGATCATCGCGCCAGCGGCAATGTCCCAAATGTAATGCGGTGTCTTCGAAATGCGCAGATAAAGACTCGCCTGCCCTCTGGCCACCACGCCAAACTTGCACTGGCTATCCATGCGAAGAGGTGCTCCCATCCCAAGAGCACTAGCAATTTCGGCGTGACGTCCGTGGCTGGAGTGACCGGACTCAAGCGATTCCACATACGTCGACTTCGACGCGTCCGAGCTACTGGACACGCGGATGGGGAACTCCTTCTTTGTGGAAATGTCCATCTGGGCTGCTCCTTGCCCCTTAACCCCAATGAAAACGCAGCCCTTCTCACCGTCTGGCAAGGCTGCGTCTACTGGAAGGTTAGGGCAGCCCAAAGCTGCCACCAGGACTTCACCGTTCTCTATAAGGCACAGACAAACCGCAAACTGTTCTTTCCTCAAAAAGCCCTTTGTGCCATCAATAGGATCCAATACCCAAAAGGTACCTTCACCCCCTGGATGGTTTCCACGGTCAAGGGCACCAAGGACCTCTTCCAAGGAGATGTCTGCAATGAACTCTTTCACATGGTCTGACACCTTGATCAGGCTTGCGCGACTCTCTTGTGCTGTATCTCTGTACATGTTCGTCACAGACACTTCGCTCTTGTCACCGTTCCAAGTCTATATTCTAGAATACTGCAAGTGTCGAGCTTCTTTAATCCGCTAGGATCAAACGTGACTCGTCAAGCCTTTGTCGCCAGCTTCGGGTCAGCACGAAGAGCTGACGCGTCCTCGAATTGCAGGCGTCTTGGGGCTTCGGAAATTGCTACAGGACGTCGCAAAAAAAGCTCTGACAGACACTGCACCTCCTCGCCAACCATGGGGATGTGCGGAAAGGCTTGATGAAGGATGTGCCCGACGAGAGCTTGGGAAGCAAAATCTGCAATTGTGACCTGGTCGATACTGGGCACTGCCGGGCACATCAGTTTAGTGCTCAAGTTCGCCTTCCGTGGCGCAATTGCCACACCTTTACTTAGATAACCTGTCGCCCCGCCAACACCTCTCTCGTGGAGTCAAGAAGCTGGGGAGAAGTCTTCCTTTTTCAGGACCTCATGCAGAATATTCTTCTGGATCTTCGACGTAAGGTGGCAGGCCTCGTGAGAGGAAGGTCCAACGAAAGTGCAAAAAAAGACACCTTGAGCAGAGGAAAGCTGCACTGAAGACCCGTTATGCAGTGTGGTGCACAGCCGGAAGAAACTGCTCGCAACTAAAGTACACTACGTACCAGCAGAGAGTCTTGCACGTACCACTTTAGCAGGCGTTTGGGTTTGCTCTTCCGTGTCTTGTTGCCAGAGAAGACCCATATAAGACCGACCTTCTCAACCACCTCGACGACCACTCTTCGCAGCAGTGCGAGGTCGTGCGACCCGGAGTCAGCCATGTTCGAAGGACAATCACCACTGTCACACTCAATGTCCGTCATGTACACCAGACTTGAAGGGCTGAGCTTGACTGCGCCTCTGATATGACGCTTTGATACGATGTTTGCTACGTTACACTGCGCGTGCATGCTGCACGTGTCACTCAAGATGCTGGCTGCGGGGCATGTTCTTTGTGGTAGTTGCGAATGGTGCATTGGGTCGGTAAGGGTCTCTTCCCCTGACCACTTCTACGCAGTAGGCTGGCTTTGCTTGAGCCGCCTCTGGCCCATTGACACAGATTTAACATGTTGTCGCTGAACAATCCATGCTTGCACTGGAGAAGCCACGTGATACAAAATTCCGGCTGCTCTGGGACCAGCCTTCGCAAGATCACGGGCATGGGAGGGGCAACGTGAGTTGGACCGGGAAGAAGCATGGTTCCCGCTGCTGCCAGCTACTTGCGCGTGAAGACGTTGCACTAACCACGCAAACCTCTCATTTCCAATTGCAAGTGGCTGGGCAGTGTCCCTAAATGTGCTGCATGGGCTGCTTGCTTTTGATTTTCGGTATCTTTATTGGATCCTCGTCTCCCATCTGCAAACTATCTACCGCATGCATGGCGCTGCTGTTGCGCTGATGCCATGCGGGCTCCATTGCTTGGGCCGTCTATGGTAGTCCTGCATTGCGGAGTTGCCCGACGTCCCCTATCAAAGCCTGATGCATCCGCAGCTTGCATGTGCAGACCTGGATGGCGCAGCATCTAAATTTGAGCGCTTCGCCAGCAATATCATTTCTCGGAGCCGCGCTTCACTGTCAGCAATGGTTCGGGTCCAGTTTCATGGGCCACACTGCATTTCAGCACTGGCTGCTCCATCGGTGAAACGGCCCTTTGGGCACATGCGGGAACAAAGTCTGCGACATCCCGAAAATATCCGAGCCTGCATTTTGGAGCTTCTAGAATCACAAGGTTGCGCGCGGAACAAACAGTAGACGGTGGAGTGAGATTCTTGTCTCAGCTGATAGAGAAAAAGCCTCGCGTGGGACCGCATTTTGACAACGCGTCAGCATCAGGTCGATAGCAGCAAAGCTCACACACCTAGTCATATACAGATAGGCTCCGGTCCGGTGGGTGCAGCACAGACGCTGTTCCTCTTCGTTCGGCCCTCAGTCACGAGCTCGAGCTGTACGACAACGCCGGGAAAATCTTCACTCTGAGGCGACGACGGTCGGCGAGGTGAGGTCTATGTCTGGTCTGATCTTGCCCCAGCCTGTGGCTAGCAGTCTTCCGGGATAAAGTCAACAACTCCGACGTTCTTCATGCCCTCAGCGAAACCTTCGCAACCCACTTTTGCTAGGATTGTGTTGCGCTAGTTTGATCGATGCATGATCTTGAACAATGGTGGCTGCAAAGATGTCCAACTTATCTGCGGTCGGATCAACTGCACAAGACGACGTCTGCAGCGAAGTGTCCAGCATTAGGGCCCGCACCATCGCAGCTTGGACAACGACCAGTGCCCTTCTTCAAATCAGCCATCATGTTCTGCTTGAACCCGAAGCAGCCATCACAGCCTCCCAGCGATCAGAAGGCGAAGTGCGACAAGTCTTGGCTGTGGCATGTTCAACAAGTGATGCAGCAGAGTTCCAACAACAGCCTTAATGCAACTTCGCAGATTCAACGGCCTTGCAGCCGCCGGCCATAGTCTCCCTTCGTGTTTTTTCCCGTCACATTAGCCTGTGTGAAGGTCAGAAGTGCTGAAGATCGACTTGTGGAAAGGTAGGCTTGGCTTCAGGCCGCCAGGTACAGCACGGGATTGTGGCCGATGCCCACGCATTGTATGCATTTGCCTGTGCCTGTCCCAGGAAGCGGCTCCCCGCCTAGTCATGACATGATGCAATTGCATGTCCAGGTGCCTGAGCAAATCTGGCATGGCTTGGGCTGCCTGGCCAGCCAATCCTTCTCCTGATACGTGACAGATGATAAATCGCCGGAACAGCGTGTTGCTGTGCACTTGTTCCTAGCTTGCCTAATCAAACCTGGGCTAGGCTCTTTCTTTCTGTCTGGCTTCATGCAAGGTCAGCATGGCTGCCAGGATAACACTGAAAATGAGTTCTAGTTCTAACCATAACTTCTGACACGTCAGGTCGACTGTGTTGATGGCACAGGCTGGCCTCCTGCTCTTTGCGGTGCCTGTTTGTCAGGGTCGCGACTGCGGTCAGCACGAAGCCAAGCATAGTCTGCAACTGTACGGACATTCGGGCCTCTCACGCTCCTCCTCGATCCTTTTCAGTTCCTCGATCCGGACCGTCTCTTGATCTCAGCGCTTCACAGGTCGTGAGCTGCTCGCAGATCGCACACCCCTCCCATGGGCTGGTGGAGACGGCAGGCTGAGCACCCAACGTTGGCGTTCACGCTCTTCTTTCCGTCTCCTCTCTTCCTGGACCGATCGCGTGCATGCGCAAAAGCCCTAAGACCTAAAGCACACCGCGCTGTCCTCTTCCTGCAAACGGCGGCGCTTTGCCTGTAGGGCGAGCTTCCGCTGGCGCCTGCAGGGCCGAAGACTGCCTCGTCCTACGTGTGTCAAGTGATATTGCTGGTTCTTGTATCCACCATATAGACTCCGACGAAACACTGCAAAAGCCTTTGTACGGCCACATAAAGGCATACCACTGGGTGCATCTCGGAGCAGGGTTTTCCAAAACTTCTACAGCAATTTGCCTCTTTTCCTCTTCCTCCTGCTGCGCTCGGAGACGCCTTGAGCAGAAGTTGAGGTCTGATAACGGATTCGCTCGTGGCATGAGGCGCTACCACAGCGGTGCCAAAAACTGCATCTAGACCTGTGAATATGAAGTCGGGCTGCTTCTCTTCTTCTACTGCTCGCCGTGCAAACTCCTCTTCTGCGCGTATCTGGCGCCACCTTAGCATGGGTTTCATCACTCGGCACTGTTGGTCGATGAGCCTCTTCACGCACGAAATCGGGCAATCCGCCTGCCATTGCCTCCGATGAGGTCAATGCGGTCCAGGTGTGAGAAGTCCTCAGCTGACCGTCTCGTTGCGCTTCGTGCAACGGGCAAGGTCAGTGAACATCGAAAGTGGGCCAAAGGCCGCCGAGACACCGGTGAGCTGGCGGTCTGCTCAGGAACCAAGCGCCGACGACTGAGGACCGAGGGTCGGAAGTGGCAGGGGCACGGACTCTCAATGTGTCGCACAAAAAGCAGTGCGATGATATCACATCAGACGGCACTGATTGGTCATCAGAAGAATACTCAGTCCTCCATTGGGCACTTGCCCACATGACGCTTGCGCTCCTGGTTCGGCCCTGCTCCGAGGCACAGACTTCAGACTCCAATCGCGGAGATCTCAGCCAACGAAGCCAAAACAAAGAGCAGCTGTCGCTATGCAATGAGGCAGCCTAGCTAGCCTGTGCCCTGTATGCCCTTTGCCTGGACATGAGTAGGCCATCCACAATAACTTACTTTCCCACCTCCGTGCTTTTCGGACGGACGGAACGCAGAGAAGTGAAGAGAAACATGAATTCTAAGCTTCTCCAGCAGCTGAACTCCTGTGGAAACCTGATGTCTGAGTCGTCAGCCTGCCCCCAACTCTAACAGAATGAGGGCAGAATGCCGGACCAGAATGTTGGGGCTGCTGCTGTGCGCAGCCACGATGCATGGGCTACTCCTCCAAGGACACTGTGGGTTCGTGTCTTGCCAGAAAACAGACTGGCGGTGGTCCTGGAGAGAGTGTTGTACTTGAGCCCGAGCGGCATTTTTCCCGAGCTTGAGTTCTTAACGGCTGCGGGATTACGGCTAAATTCAGCTTCCCTGGCATCAAACACCTCAGCAGAGTTCCTTTCTAATTGCATCCACACCGTTTCAGTAACTGAACCAGGTGCATCCACCGCCTGGAGTTTAGGATGCCGCCTCGCTCCTCCACAGAACTGTCCCGGGACAGACGTGCAACCATTTTCGAACCAAGTGACCGTTGCTTACCTGTCAGTTCTGTCAGGACCAGGATTTCTCCTGAAAGGACTGAGTGCCTAAGTCTATGACTATGCTGCACCCTTGTTCATTTCACATGGCAGCACAGCCATCTTCGCCTTTGGCCTTCTTGTCCTGACACCGCTACTTCACAGAAGACACCGAGGTTGCCGCTCCGAAGCTGCTTGGAAAGACACCCACGCTGCCCGCGCCTTCTTGTCCTTCTTTTCACGCCGCTTCTCCTTCTTGGACCTCTGCGCCTCCTGCTCGACAGAATCTGCCAGTATCAGAACCGCCCTCTCAAGCCTGCAGGAAGAACAGCTGTACGTCCTGTCCTCACTTGGCAGTCCGTCTTTGGAACTGCTCCTGCACTTCGTTGCACGGAATGGATTTTGCACCACCACTCACTAACAGCTGTGCAACAGCCACTCCTGTTCGCCGGCACTTTGTCCGGCAAGTCTGGAGGTCCTGCAGACAGCCGGCCTTTCCTGTGTCTTTCTTCCTGTCGCTCTGCTGCTCTGGTCATTGCTCCGTTCCCAGCCCTCCTTGTCGATCGATGTCCCGTTCAGCAACGTCCAGCACCGGTGCCGGCTCTGCAGGAGGCAAGCTCGAGGCTGCGTAGGGGGCCTGAGCATCAGGAAACGTTAGGAGATGCCGTGGCATACGTTGGCTGCGGTGGCCTCTTGTGGCTCCGCCAGGCTCAGGCTTGGCTGTGGAGCCTGCTGGAATTAAACGCGCTGGAGTCATGCTGCTCCTCACTCCTCCGCAGCCATTCTTGGAAATGCGTGTTAGAATCATGCTCGCTTGCCTCTGCGGGTTCGCGAGGCCGCAGAGCCGCGGCGATCCGCCGAGCCTTGGGATGGTCATTTGTACTTAGGCCTGGAACCCGATTGCAGTGCTAAGCCGCTAAGCGTTCAACGAGGACGTCTGGCTGCCGTGGACAGCCTTCGAGGTCCGCCTAAGGGTAATGTGTGCATGTACGTGTATGCATGTACGTGTGTGCAAATAGTGGTAGTAGTAGCAGTAGTCGTCGTCGTCGTCGATGTCGATCTCCGGGTAGTGGTAGTGGTAGTGTTAGTGTTAGTCGTGGTGGTTGTTGTTGTTGTTGTCGGGTGTTGTTGCTGTTTGTTGTCATTTGTCGTTGTTTATTGCTGTTTGTTGCCGTTTGTTGTTGTTGCTGCTGCTGCTGCTGCTAGTTGTTTCTTGTTGCTTGGTGTTGTTTGTCGTCGTTTGTTGTTGCTTGATGTTGTCTGATGCTGGTCGTTGTTGTATATTGTTGTCTGATGTTGTCTGCTGTTTGCTTTTTGGTGTTTGCGGTTGCTGTTGGTGTTCTTGTTGTGGTTGTGGTGTTTTTGCTTGATGTCTGTGCTTGTTATTGTTGCTGCTGTTGCTGTTGTTGTTACTGTTGCTGGCGTTGGTTGTGGATTTTGGTGTTGTTGTAGTTGCTGTTGTTGCTTGTGGTTGTTGGTGTTGCTTTTGTTGATGTTGCTGTTGTTGTTCGTGGCTGTGGTTCTGGTTGTCGTTGTGTTTGTCTTTGTGGTTGTCGTTGTCGTCGTTGTTTTCTGTTCTGGGTCACGGCCCGTCACGGCCCTGGCAGCCTGGCCGTCTGTCGCGGAAAGCCTACTACGATTTCCCAACAACTGGCACAGTCTCACGTTGACGCCGGTTAGCGTTGCTTCTCCGGGCTGCGCGCGGGGCTGATGTCATCCAGTGGCGGCTGTGCACCACCAACGAAGTCCTGACAGATGTTCAGAGCTGTTGAAGTCGACTACGAAAGGAGATGCTGGGAATGGTCAGGTATCACGAGGTCGCCGCAACGCAACGCAAGTTCCAAGATTTTAATTGCTTGATGCTATATGCCATGTTCACGGGGAATCGACTACGGTACATTATCCGGCCATGACATAAGAGTCACCCGAGTTTGCAAACTGCTGACCGCCAAAGCTCCACATATGACATGAATACAGCAGGTCTGATCTCATGGACGCAGCAGTGGGCGCATGATGTTGAATTCTGATGTTTGGTGCTGCGACCGACTTGTCGACGCGCCTGCTTCCGGCATGACAGGATGATACAGGGACATGGAGACAGCTTCAGCACCGGCTGCACCAGCCGCCCGCCTCCCACGTGATGCCGTGCTTGGCCAACCTTGGAAGCAACAACTAGTTGCGATCTGGCCAGAAAACCGCGACGTAGTTCACGGAAATGTGCTTGTGCTCACAGAGACGCTCGTGTGGACGGAAGTCTTGGAATTATCACGGCTCCTCTGCCCAGAAGCTCAGGCTCGAGGAAGCTCCGCGCCTGCAGGGATAGGAAGTAAACTTCAGGTGACTGCACTTCTTTCAAACATGCTCTCATAGCGACGGAGGAGATATCCTCAACATCCCGTGCAAGCCGCTGCCGGTTTCTGCTCCCTTGGACCAACCGCATGACCGGCAGAGGCGGCGGTGCGGGGGAGGCGCACTCGGGATTGGCATGCACAACTCGCATCTTGCAGTATTGTCTTGAACAGGTCGTAGGATGCTGTCAGCGGTGATGCGTTTGTCGATGACTCGGAGTGTTGAGCGGTCTTGTGCACCCGTCGTAACTGGAAAATCAGCCTCGCCCCGTTCTTCCTATCCACATCTGCCTCCAGACCAGCACTATCAGCATCACGGGCCCACTGTTTCTTGCCATCACCGAACTGAGGTACAGGTTCAATTGTGCATGCTTGAACTCGACAAGGAGGTGTAAAAACGAGCCGCCCGGTCCAAACCTTATTGCGTGGAAAGAGTCTGTCCAGAAGCCCTTGTTTGGCAACAGTAGGCCTCCGTACTCATCAGGGAAACTGTCACATGGAAACTGCAGGCTTTCCAAAAGCCTGAACATGTTCTCGCAAAGACGTGAATGTGGTCCAGAGCCCTCTGATTTACAGTGAGGCAACAATTCAAACTCACATTCACTTCACCAGAACATGGGAATTCGTCCAAAATCACTCGGTTGGTTGTTTGACCATAGCCATAGCTGATATGACAGACCTTTGTTTGAGCAGGAGGGAGGCTGTCCAAAAAGCTTCACGTAAAAATGGTCTGTGGTCACACAGAAGGCTGCGGATCACTTACAGGACCAACACAATATCGTTCAGAATGTTGTTGCTCGAAAAGCGAGGATGCAGTCGACAGGGCTTGCTTGCGCAGGACAAGGTTTGTGGTCCAACCGGCAACTTGTTTGACCGCACGGCACGGCAGGGCGTGGCGTAAGCTTGGTTCCCAGGACTGTCCAAGAAGGCCTCGGCAGCAGCCATTCGACGTCCCAAAGGAGCGCACAAAGCAGCCAAGCGTCCTGATTTCGAAAGGCGTCAAGGGCTTTCATGGTGTTGCTGGGCTGATTCTGCAGATAAGCATCGAGGGAAGGTGTGGGGGTATGCTGCAGCTCGCCTTGTGCTCGTGGCAGTTCCCAAATGCAGAAGAACGCAATCGAACTCTCCAAGAGATGCTCGGCACTAAGACAGCTCCAAGCAGCCGAGGGAACCGGAACCCGCCGGAACCCGCACTGCTCCCTTCAAGCGACTTCCTTCGGAGTTTTTGGCATCCGAGTGCCCTGGCCGAAGCTCTCCAACAGAGCGCAGCTCCTTGGCTGCTCAGCGACTCAGCGCTGAGACGCTTCTCCGGTCCTACCGAAATTCCATGGAACTCTCCGCGTCGAGATCTCTCACCGACAGCCGAATTACTGCGCTCGTGGCGCTCATTATACTGTGGCTGCTTCGACATCTTTTGATGGGACGAATTCGCATGTGCGCTGCGCATTGACGTGCATGCCAACTGCGAGCATGTTAAAATCATGCAGAGGACATGAAGCTGGAGTGGAGTGCAGTACCTTCGGCAGCTTTAATACCTGGCTTTACTGCAGCTCTGTCTCGGACCAGAGGTGCTCATCCACCTTCTTAGACGCATGGACTGATGCCCTCTCAAGCGGGAAGAACCTCATGTTGGATATTGGCCTCGTCCCAGGACAGGCCAGCGGCAACCAGCTCCTCAGCTCGATGGAAACAAACAGGCTTCTCGCCATGTGCGAGGTGGTCTGGGCTCAGACTTCGACGGCCCGCACTTGACGACAGGTTGATTGCAGTCCCGACGCGGGTTCCAGACGTTCGCGGAGCTCCGCAGGCGACGGCTCCGGCAGAAGCCTTTGCTGTGAGAACAAAACATCCTAAGACTCTGCGCTGTGAAGGCCAAAGAGGCGGTGTCGCGGCAGGGGTAGAGGCTGCAGGAAGAGGCATGGCGACCTCCGGAAGCTTGCAAACGCTGATGCTTGCAGGCCAAGTGCCATCGCAGTTCTCCGCACTCCGGTGCCTTCTCCTTGTCCCAGCGCGGCGCCATGGAGGCAGAGCTCGGCAGCGGTGCCGATGGCCGAGGTTGAGGCTTTGGGGCTGGAGGCGGTGGCTTCTCCCCGGCCTGGAACCTCGCTGCAAACATGGAAGTACACGGAATGTCATGCGGATTCAGGCAGTGCGTCAGAAGTGCCGCTGCAGCCGAGGGGCCAATGCAACCAGGAGGCTGGCTCCTGCACTGTGCTGAGGATTGCAGCTCATGCCGTTTCTCTTTAGGGTCCGTCAAGATTTCTCGCGCCTGGACCACCTCCTTCGACTGTTCTATTACGGGGTGAGAAGGCTCTGCCGACTCCTCCAAGACTTTTCCAAATCTCAGCAACCAGGAGGACGGCAAAAACATGTACGGAGACTCTGCTTCCCCGTCCTGGCGGCCGCCAGGCCCCCGCGGCCCCCGCTGGATGTGGGGCGCAGGCCCCATGCTTTGTTTCATGGGCATGGACCTCTGGAGTTTGAGTTTCGCTTGGGAAAAGAGGCAGTTAATTGGTGCTTTGCCAAGAGCCGGGCGCTGCCGCTACGGACTCTTCATGCAACTCCTGACAGGTTCATGTTTCTCAAAGCGGTGCTTTGATGCCAGTTGGGACATTCTCGGCTTCCACGGTTGAGCATAGCAACTTCATGGATGGCCTCCTGAGTTCTCCAAGCATAGAAGGGGTCTGCGGACCAGAGCCTGAGGGCATTGAAGCTGGGAGTTGCGGATTACCTGGGAGCCATGGCCTGCGATCAAAGCCTGGAAGAGCACTGGGATGCTCATTGAGAGCCTGCAGTCGACCGACTCCCTTGCAAAGACGTCCGCGTGTGATCTCTAGCCGCAAGCCACAGCCTCTGCAGCCACATAGCCGCCAGACTCCACACCGTTGCACTCCGCCTGCACGAACAGCCAGCTGAGCGTCTTCAAGCCGATGCACTCCCTGCAGCCGCCGGGCCTCGAGCTGCAGCTGCCTTTCCAGGCGCTCCTCTTCGCTGAGGTTCTGAGCGTCAACTCGGTGCAGGGCCACACCAAGACCACGTATCCTTCGTTTGGCACCAAACTCCAGGCTCCGGACAGCTGTACCCTGCACTTGGATGCTTCTCACGGCCAGCATACCTACCCGGTGGCGAATGCGGTGTCTGGCTCAATGCATTGCATTACCTTCCGCACCCTGAATCCCCATGGCTCTCAAAGACTATGTAGATCATCGAGCTCCCAGATCCATGCCCGAGTGACTGCCAACCGGCGCACCACTTCATGGTGGTCGTGCCAGCTTGCCGCAGATTTGAGGCCCGGGTCTTTGAAACGATGGTCCTCCAAGTGTGAGGAAAGCACAAGAGCTGGACCTGCTGGTGAGATCTGGTGAGAGTGATTGAGAGTGCGTGTGTAAGAGTACATGCGTGCTGTGTGCTGCGATGCCATGCAGTTTCATGAACCGGCTCCTTGAAGGGGGTGCTGGCCGCACGGTGCCCGGCGGAGGCGGCCGCGGGCGTACCGTAGATGGAGGACATGGGGCCCTATGCGGCGGTCCAGCGGCCACGGTTGCGGGAGGCCCTGGGGGCCGCCACGCCTCGCTTGGCCTCGCCGTTTTGGACGAAAAAGCTTTTGGGCCCTCCGACACTCATCGCTGCGTCGCTCTCCTGGCCTCGTCAGCACCTGAGCCATCTCGCATCCAGCGAGCTCGCCAATGGGCTTGGAACTAATGCTTGAGTCTTGGGTCGATGGCCGGCATAGGTATTACTCGTTACTTGTTTGAGCAATGTGGGAGGTCATGTCGTGTGTCTTGAGCCGATCAAGCACATTAAATGACATCAAAGTTACCGGCTACCACGCACATACAAAACACACACACACACACGCGCGCACGCACATACAAAAACAAAAACACACACACACACGCGCGCGCACAGGTTCACTGATGGTCTTGCCTAGCTTGTTCGACGCGACTAGCGGAGCTAATGTAACTGCCAGACAGGATCCGCTCCTTCTCGCATCTCGCATGACGTCAATGTGGCACAGTTCGCCAGCCACCAGCATCACTAGAGAAGCAGAGAGTGCATCATGGTTCGTTCTGTTGGGGGCCGGACCTGATGAAATCAACAGCCTCTTGCCCCCTACACTCTAAAACTATCAGGCCAGCCGGGAACATTACCGTCCCACAGCAATCCAGAGGCCGAGTTGTCTACTCCGCAGTTTTGCAGAGATACTGAGCTATCTTACAGCCTGTGGCAGATTGTGCACAACGACTCCAGTATTTCCTGCGCGTCTTGCGGACGCATCGCTGTAAGACATCTGAGTGAAACAAAGCCGGCCGGTGCACCCGAGGCATCCGGTGATGGAGTGCGGCCTGCAGCTGCGTCTGTGCGCTTCCGAACTTACCCAACTCGATGCAAAGTTGGATAAGCCGCCACTTCAAGACTGCTTCTGGCACCTATTCCTTCTCATCGAGGGCTGCATCGGTCCTGTGGGCAGGTGCGAAGGCCACTAGGACCTAGCGATCGCGAGTTGGAAACTCAAGTTATCTAGACTGCCCTGTTCTGTTGGTGCTGGACACGGTAGGCTCCAGTGGCACCGTGCACATTGCCATGCCGCGGATGTGAGCACACAGGCAATTCCCTTGCGCCACTTGCACATTGCTGTTATTGCTGTTTGCGGAGCCATGTTCCCTCACCCCTGAATCCCGAAGCTTACAATGGCCGCCCCTCTGTAAGCCAAGATCTTCCCGCACGTCGCAAAAAGAACCTCTCTAGTCTCTGCTTCTGCTGGTGCCTCTGACGCTCCTCTGAGCGCTCGCCATCCCCGGGGCCCTAGGTCGGTGAAGGCTTGAGGAATTTTAGGTCTGCGTGACTTTGGGGGGAGATGAGTGGAGTCGCAGCCACAGCCATCTTAGCTTTTTGCGGTGCCTCAGGCCCGAGCCGTGAAGCGCATCTCTGCCTTTCCGAGGTGCTCTCTGCTGCTTTGAAACGTGGCTGATGCTCCCGAGCAGGTGCCAAGGGCTTTCTGCTATGAACTGGCAAGAGCTGATAGATCCGACCGTCGTCGCTCTTCCACAAGTCTGGGAATTCGTACGCGCTTTGAAAGGAAGCCGCTCCCAACGGGCCTCATCCACCCCTTCGATGGCAAAGCGGTTCCTGCAGTTGCTACCCGTCGACAGTCTACCATACCACTTTGCCAAGCTTCGTTGTGTCGACCCGTGCTTGGCTCGTCTTCTCTGCGATTCCGACTGGCACAGCGCACAGCAGTGCCTAGGGCCTGGGGCCTATCTCCTTCAGCTTCTCGCTCGCGCTCTTCTTCTTTCAGAGCAGTGGAGTCGACTCCACAAGATCCCAAACTCAATTTTGGGGGGACCTACCGAAAAAGACTTACCACACTTGCCTGGCTTAACATTTCGGCACGAGGCGAAACACATCAGACGCTGGAACAAGTGGCCGAGGAATGTCGGGACATTTGGTTTTCGAGGTCTGCCAGCTAATGAAGTGGGCAGATGTGGAAGACATATCAACGTCCATTGTGAAACTTGCCCCTTGGAGGGATCGTCCGCCGCAACATGGCCTAATGAAGCAGCTAAGCTGCAACCATCAGGATCACATGATGACTTCCCCCATCCCCATGCTCTTTAACGGCTGCCTCTGTTACAAGCCCTCTCCAGCTCGCTTCACTCTGTGCCATACGCATCCAGCCATGTCCCTCTCTTTGCTCTGCATTGCGTTGGGCACTGATGGCACAAGCAGTTCTTGTGCCTTCCTCGGTCCGAGCTGCCCAATCCACCATTGTACGTAGTTTGATTAGCTTGGCTGTACGGCATATGAGACGTGAGGTACTGCGGCCAAACAAGACACCAGCCAGACTAAGTCACTGGGTCCCTCGCATCTGGCTGATACTGTTTCACAGAAACTCAACTTACCCTGCCTCTGCCCCGCCTTATCTGCTTCCAAGCTCGATGTATCTCCGCATCTCCAAGAACCCGCCGCATGTCGTGATGCGAGGCATGCTGCTTCCCCGTCACCCACCACAGAGAGATTATTGCTAAAAAACCGTGATGACTCGGGCTCTTCAATGTGTCATGCTGAAGAGATGTTGCAGTCCCGTCCTCCAGGCTCCTTTGTAGACCAGCCAGCTGGAAAGCTGAGGGAAACCTGTGAGCAGATGTCAGCCAAGACAGCATGCCAGGGCCTCTCATAGCGATGCGGCCTTGAAAGGCTGCACAGTGCTGCACGGAGCACTGGTCATTGTCCTTTGAGTCACAAGCAGTCCGCATGCTGCATCAACACACCCACACCTTGAGCGCCTTTGCCACTTTTGGTTCTTGAAAAGCTAGCTCCCGAAATCTCGCACATTTCGCATGATCGGCCATCTGCTGGCAGCTTTCGACCGGAATGAAGCTCCGAATGGAGTGCTTAAAATCGTTTCATCTCCGATTTCCCCATGGTGCAAGAAGTGCGATGCCACTTCCTGCACCATGGAGACTCCTGGAGTCTAGCTCCCCAATTACCACAGAGCCCTTCTCAGCAAGACCCTGACGAAGCAACTTGCTCTGGGCTCCCAGGGGATTTGCTGATCTGCATCGGGGCTATTCCAATCTTGGGCATACGTCCAGTAGACGCCTGGTAACAGCAGTAGCTTCAGCTTGCTTTCGCCGGCTGCTGCAGGTCAGAGCATGATATTGATACTGCGATAGAACTCATAACAATTCAACAGCCTACGTGCTAACTCCCTTGATCCTGTAAGTAGATCATGATCAGAAGCCAGAAGACGTGCATCACAGGGTCTGGTGTAGGTGCTGGTTTTGTTGTTGTCAGTGATATTCTGATTGTTACTGCTTACGCTGTGCTTACGCTGCCCCAGTAGAGCTGCTGAGTTTCTGAGGGCTCGGCCAGCCAATTGGTCTCGGCCTTCTTTTCAACCAGGTACTTTGCAACTTCATGCCGGCCTCCGTCCACCTTGGGCTCTAGGCACAGGCGGAATGCACACGATACTTCGCAGCTGCAGGCGGGTAGAACTCTTGATTGGAGCCCCAGTGAGCCCTGCAGCAAGAGCATGGCATGTCAGAGTATCAGAACGAAAGTGCGCTTGTCCACCGGGATCCCCTGCAGCTCGGAACAAGGGAGTTTGTCCGAACTTGTCTAAGACGTTGATTGGAGAACCCCTGGCAGGCCGGTTGTGAACACATGCCTCTGTTGGCGGATCAACACGGCAGCAAGCACGTCGGCCAGACTTCTCAATGAAGTACTCCACCAGGTTCAAGTGGCCGTAGTAGGCCGCCTCTCTCTCTCTCTCATCTCTCCTCGACAAGTCTGGCCAGCGCGTTCAGTCTCGGTCCCCGACCTCGTGCAGGGGCGTCCGCTCCTGGTAGTCCTCTCTTGCGCAGGGTGGGGTTGATGTTTCTGACGGCACTTGGCCTCCGTAATGTAGGATCTGGTTCGGATCATCCTTATGGGGTCCTTGAAATCGATAGTGGCTCCTTTCTCCACCAAGGCTTTGACAATGACCTGGCAGCTAAGCACACCAAGTAAGTGCAAAGTCTTTCCTCCTGCTCCACAGCACCTCGTGATTTCTCCATGTTGCTTCCCACAAGGCGGACCTCAGCACTGAAAGCTCTGAAAACGTGAATCTGCTGCACCGTGGAGCACTGCACGTTGTGAATAGTGACAGCTTGCAGGAGGCGAGGATCACACCGGAAGTATGGCTTCTCAGAGTAGTCCAGATCGATGTGCATCTTGACAGCCTACAGCCATGTCTGAGTAGCAGGAGCTTTGCAAAAGTACTCAACAGCAAGTGGTGGCATCCTCGCCTCTGCAAGGAGCTGCTTCATGCCAGCATCGCCCTCCCATCGGCCCTTTCGGGCAAAGGTGATGAGGAGCCTTCCAGCGATCAGGGCAGGCTTGTGTTTTGAGGTGCGCGCAGCCGCGCAGAAAAACGGCTCTCCTCTGACAGAAGTGGCAATGAGTGGCACGTCCGTCCTGCTAGTCTCTTTCGTACCACCGCTTTGCATGGCTGCAGGTTGGCGGACGGCCAGCCGCCAGCCCAGATTGCCGAAGTGTGACAAATATCAGAATGCTTTCCCGCAGCATTTCTGCACTATTGCCGAGAGCTGGACTGCTATGCCGCTGCACAACCACTTTGCATCCATCCTTGAGAATCAACTTCAGAGCAGCAACACGGCCATAAGTCCAGCCCGACAAGCAGCTCCTTTTGCACATGCTGTGCGGTGCCTTGCAATGACTCGCCCATTTTATGCAGCGCAGCTTGGCACAGCAATGATGGGTCCAGACGTATCAACGAACGTGCACTTGAACATGCCAATTTCTTTCGGCCGGCATGGTCTGTACTGCTAGCCTGAATGCTTGAATCATATTCATAGCAGATTTTGCAACAGGAGTGAGGAATAAATTGCGGTTGTCAGTACAGATGCAAGGTTTCAAGATGCTGCTGTGTGGCACTGTCACTGGTTCCCTGGTTCCCCAAATTAGCTATTCACGATGCTCGTGGTATGTTTACAGTAACAAGAAGCTGAGATACGTACGTGCATACATGCATACATACATACATACATACACACACGTACATACATCTCTCACACACACGTCTGTATAGGTATGTAGGGGTGTGCATGCATGTGTGCATGTATGGATGTATGTATGGATGGATGGATGGATGTACACATGCGTACGCAGGGGAGTTAGATGGACAGATAGCTTAGTAGATAGACCGGTAGGAGGGGTGCTCGCCGCACCTTGACCACGACAGCATCAGTACGGCTTTCCACAAGAGTGCGCCAGAATGGGTTTGATGCAGTCAAGCTCTTGCCTCGGTCCCAAGATTTAGCTGGTGATCATGTGCGCGGCCACTGTCATCTTGCGATGGTGCGGTGTGGAAAGATGACGCAATGCCCCTTTGAGCTTTCTGCACCGACAGCTTTATACCAAAACGGTTCGCTACTAGAGTTTCCTGAAGCACGCACAAAGCTGCTCGGTGGAGACCTGTTTGGCCGAGATGCTTCAGAATCTCAAGCCTGGAGAACAGCAAGGCCGGATTCTGCTGGGACTCGCTCCAAACCTTGTGACGCCGAGGAGTCGGATGTCTGAAGAAGTCAGCCGTGCCCTTTGGAGACCGTGGAGCTCTGGATCTGAAGCTGAAGCTTCTGCCTCCTAACGCATAATATATATATATATATACATATAATGATATATACTATGTAGTATTAAGTATATAACATATACCATATTATACCCTGGAAATCTGTGTTTGCCAACAGCTAGAAATGAATGTCGGAGCCCAGGCACGACCAGCAGGACTGGGGCCGTCCTGTTCTCAGCCGGGGGGGGCATCCTCAGTGAATCAGTGTCCCTGACAGTCTGACAAGCTCAGCCCTGCTGGGTAAAGTCACGAAGCATATATTCAATCCGAAGAAGTGCAAGACAGGCAAGACATGACAACGATACCGACTGCAACGGCCAGGATCCTGCAAGAACTGTTGCTTCTGATGACAATGGTGAGCACTACGACGACGAGAACGGTCAGAATAAATGATAGGGCACGTCGTGAAGACCGTGACCCTGATGGCGGTTCGAATGACGACGATCACGACGCAGCGACGACAATGCCAACTGGTGATGACGATCATGACGGTGACGCAAAACAGATCAACCTAACCAGACTCAGCTTAGTGCGGCAGAGCAGAGCACATGAGAACCTCAAAAGTGCAACTCCCGGCAGAGATATTTCCAATGCAAGTTCATTTGCTTCCGGTGGTTGGGAATCAGACAACAGCAGCCGGGACACAGGAACGTGGTGCAGGCCACCATCGCATTGTCACACGTAAACAAGGCATCCTCGCACTTTAGTGGCAAGTGCTTAGGCAGTCTGCAGCTTAGATCAGGAGATAGCAGCACCAGTTCTGCTAGAAGAGCTGGTGCTACAAACTACAATCGCTCTCCTCAAAGGTCGGGAGAATGTCCGGAGAGATGTACTCAGCGGCAAGTTTGAATTCACCAACGGCCTTGGAGAGTATGGCTCTCTTCCACCGTTTGGGACGTGCTTACCGGGCAGAAGCCGCATTTTTGCACCAGTGCTTATACAGCTTGAAGCCGGCGGCACTTGAGATAACCGCCAATCCAGAATTCTCGACCTCGCCAAGTCAATCGTTTTTGTGGTTGCTTTGCTGCGGAGATGTGGATCCTTGCCTGCTTGGGTCTGGCAGCTGCAATGACGCCACCACCCTCGTCAGTGATCATGATGTTCCTCTGATGTCTTTGAAGCACATGCACACACTCTCAATATCACGCAAACCTTCGCAAACATACTGTACCTTCGAAGGTGTAAGGAATGCCTTGCCAAGCAGCGTTACACCATCCTGAGTGGATTGCTGAACCGTCACTTGCAGGTTGCACCAAGCAAGGCTTATGGGACGTGCCTCCATCTGTCTGCATCCAGACTGCCAACAGCAAAGCTGATGTGACACTGCTTCTAAGTGGAGCTGTGCTGAATGCCATGCACTCGTCAGCATGTCCTGTCCCGGCCCGTTCTATGCCATTTGGCTGAATATCAGGTTGCGCCGAGGCTCAGTTAGCGCTTTTGCCAGCACCGCTTCGATCTCCTGTTTTCACAGAGGGCACTCACGCCTAGCCGGGCCTACAGGCTGTTGGGTGCGCACGGCACGCAAACTCATGCACCATATCCGTGAACGATCGATTGAGAGCTCTTGGGGTGAAACCCCACCCACCAGACTCGGACTTTCACCACTGCGTGCCAGATGTGACCTTGCACCTGTGGCCTGATTGGTATGATGATGCTCAGCACAGGCATGTGGCCTTGAAGCGTAACATGGCTTCCGCAGCCCGTGTCGGCTCGCCCCATGCAGCTGAGCCACTACAGCATAGATTCACGTGAACAAATGCAACCGTGACCAGTCATGCCTTCGTGAGAATGAGAACCGTTCCAAACCGCCCGGTCTGCTACCAATAATAAGTCACGGAAGCCAAAGAACCCACCCGACGTACTTCCTGTGCTCGGGCGCTCGAAGCAAACCTGCATTTCCACGTCTCTTTTGTGTCGGCTCGTGCGCGAACAAGGCTGGTGGTCTCTGGTCTTTCAACTTCAAAAGCCAGCCGAAAAGCCGCTGAGGCTTATCGGGAGGCATGGACCAAATAATTTGCACAGGGGAAGTCCAACCACAAGTTGAAGGAAAGGAGTGCCTGATACGATACTTTCTAGCTGCACCATCAAGCAACAGCCCAGCCCCGTTGAGGTGCTGGGCTCAGCAAAACTTAGATCAGCCGCCACTGCGGCTTCACTGCCACAAGACTGTACGACTGGCTTTGATGCGTGAGGAGTGTGCCTGCCAATTTGCCATGTACTAACCTTGCATGTCGTCTACTTGAAACATAATTTCGGGAGTTTGCCTCGCAAAAACCTTCAGGCTTGGCAGGCGCACGGATGACTCGCCCTACTAAGGAAACCGACTGAATACGTGTGATGTAGCCGATTCTAGGGTGCGTTTCACTGAATGCAATACTGCAGCTCAGGTGCATAAGCCGTTCACAAAAACGTCCAGAAAACGTGTGCTGACTACATCACGAGCTGGAATTCTGCATGTTCAAGATCTTCGCACCATGCTCTCGTGGTCTTGAAACAGCATGCAGCATGCCGCATGCCGGTAGAAGAGTCAGACCGGGCACCTGCGTAAACCTTTGTGTCTAGTTGTGCTGATGTGCGGCTTTCGAACCGAGCATTTGAGAGCATGGCATGAACGGCAAACGAAATTAGCTTTGTCAGGGAGGCTCGCGGTGGCGCCATGCGACGATGCGAGGCCCTGGCTTGACAGAGCATATTAATACGGCCTTGGCCTTTGAAAGTTGCTTGCTCTACACGATCGGGCAGACTCAACACGCGCGTCTCTGCAAGTACGTACCCATTACACACCAGACTTTCCAGACTCCTGCTCCTCCGGTTTTCCACCCTCGCTGGCCCTCTCCTCGTCCCGCAACTAGCACGATGGCTGCCGAAAGGGAGAGAAACAGGCACAAGGGACGCCCGAGCCTGAAACCGGGACATCTGGCATGAGATGGCTGAGAAAAGCTCGAGGAGACCCAGACACCCAGACCTAGACATGAGCTGGATCTTTGGCTCTGGCCATTCCTGCCCCAACAAAAAGTGCAAATTCCGGTTTCAGGGCATCGGGTTGTGCAGCACAGGTTTCGGGAAATCTCGAGCACATCACTGGCAGGTGCGGATCGGCGTGTCTCGGGGGTTTAGCAGAGTGTGGGACTTCGGGTTTGGAGCTTCAGCTGCCGTGTTTAGGGATCTCCGCATTGCGGGGATGGTGACTTTACTGCCAAGTGAAGGGACTCCAGCGTCTTGCTGTCACTTGCGGTTCTGAGAAGGGCGAAATCTGCAAGACCTGCACTGGTCTCGGATGTGATGTGGGGAGATTTTACCACGGGCACCCGCGTGGAGCTTTTGACAGTTTGAGATGTTGCCCTAAACCCTCAATTGATTTGAGGGCCCACTGTTCTCTGGCAGATGCTGGTCTCCACTCCCGGACTCCCGTGCCTAGCCGGTGCGGATGATGCCCGCTGCTATGAGCTTGGACACCGCTTCTTGGAGCTTGGGGTCCTGGTGGGAGGTAAAGGTCTCTAGGGGGTGCCATGGCATGTGATGCCAGGAGATCACAGAAAGTGGTTCCGCGGACGGAGCAAATGAAGCTTCACAGACCGTGCGGTCCGACATCATCTGCTTCTGCGCTTCTTGCGGGTTGCTCTGCATTTCCTTCAAGAACATGTTGATCTGAGGGTCCTGTCACAACAGTGTGGGTTCATGAAACTCTCTTAATTTGATGTCTGCAGACAAACACCATCACCCCAGAAAGCTGGGACCATGGCATGCAGGATCTGTTGAATTTCTGGATCTGCCATCGCATGGCGGACCTGCTCTTCGTCGACCTCCAACGGGGCTTGGTATGGTGCAACGGCAAATCAGAGCAGGCTGCGACTTCGCTGGAACCCCGAACCGAGCGGACTTTTGAAACTTGCTTTTGCTCCAGACGCATGCCTCGCTGCTTGCAGGCTTGCAGGCTCAGCTCTTTGAGCGAAAACTCGAAATGCTCTTGCATGATTAAACATTTGAGGCCGGCCGGAGAGAGCATGTCTGGAGGGGGGGCCCCGTGGTCTAGTCACGGAGATGTCCGATTTGGATGGGCTTCAATGCAGCTTCCGACCTCTGTTGGCCTCTGCCATGGGCAGCGCATCGACTTGCCCATTGAAAACCACCGGCATCGACATCCGCGATTGCACATGCGATGCAACTTCCAACCTTGTACAGAGGGCAGTCGAGTCCAGGCCGGAATCTGTGACTGGCTGGTGCTGCAAGGTGCAGCTGCCTCTCAGATCTCTGGAGGATCCTGATATCGAGAGGGCACGAGGGGCGTCTTGCGCACTCCAGTGAATCTGCAAGCAAACACAGGAGATCCGATAGTATTCAACTTCACAAGGCTTTGTTCTCGACGAGATATAGATCGACATGCTGGAAATCTGTTCAATGATTAAGGCCGCCACGGTGACGCCTGCAGCGACCAGTGACTTGCTGATGTTTCGCAGGTACCTGCTCACATGGATTTCGTCATGCTTCCACGATTTCCACTGTTCAGTGGCTACGAGAGCTCTCCGAGAGGGATTTCTGTGCTGATTTGTCCGTCAAGCTTTTTGGTGCCGAAGCTGCAGGTGATCCCAGACAGAGAAGCATCATGACTGAGGCCAGAATCATCCGGAATCTTAGAATCTTATCTCTTCCATCTTCCTCCCTCTCGTGTAGCCGCGCCGGAAGGCGGGGAAAGCCTAGAGTTTGCGGCGCGGGGGCACGCGAGGTCGGCCTCCAGGGCTTGAGGACCAGGCGGAGGGCCAAGGAAACCTGGGGGGTATCAGTAACTCGCTTTTTCCAAGGCTAGCCGCCCGGAGGTCCTACATCTGCCCTGCCTGAGAGATTGCAGCCTTTTTCTCATTTAGTCGAAAAAGAACTGCTACGGTACTGGAGTGCATGCGGCTTCTGCCGACACCACTGGCAGCTGACTGTAGGTGCGACATAGTCTTCTGACCCACAAGGGAGGTGCTAGCATCTCTTCTGTGGTTACCATGTTGCAGCAAGCTTGGAAAGCAGCAAAGGACGAAGAAATGCAGCCTGAGTCCTCGCGCCACTTTCGGAAAGGAAGAGATGCTGTGCTGGCAGCTCCGGCAGCCAGTCCCTGTCTACTCTGCCCCGAAGCTCCGCTTTCAGGCAGAAAAGTATCGGAGGCCGGTCGTTAAGCCGGCGGTTACATGTGGCATCCTTTGGCCAGTCTAGCGTCTTCTGGAACGTTATGGGCCTGTCCTTCTGGAAAGCCGTGAATGCTGAGAAAGGCCGGATCAAGCCTGAATCAAACCTACCAACGGCCCAGCCGGCTGCGAAAGGCATGCTAACAGGTTTATGTATTTGGGCTCTTCGCTGTAGCGCTAGTGGCTCGATCCAGCTGGAAAACAGCTTCCTTTCAGTTTCCGGAAATGCAGCGCGAAAGAGCTGCTAAGTGTTTGATAAAGCTTGTGACGTGACACGTCTCTACCTTGTAGAACTCCCCTGACTTATCAGAAGCATTTCTGTCAAAGGATTCTGCGGAAGACGACCAAGTAGAAGAAAACAGTTCTCATGCACAATAATCATGAAGCATGTCGGAATCTCGGCAGGACACCCAACAACATTGATCGCTGGAATCTTGCATAGGCTGCCACTGAGAGTTTGTGCACGAAGCACTACTGGAACCTGGCGGCGCTGCAAGGGGGACACAACTTTGCGCAGGCACAGATAGCCCACGCAAAGTCAAGGTGGTATAGGAAACTGAATGGCCGCTCGCTAGAAACATTAATTTACTGCATGCATCACTTCGCACCTTCGGAAATCTTGCATTTGTCTGCAAAAAGGCGGTGCACACTGTGATGCAATTCATGAGGTGAAATTGAAGGCAAGATTAACTCGGAATTGAGCCGCACTCGCTGTGCACCGCTTCAATCCTGAGTGTCCAGCATCCAGAGACGTCCGAGGTGTTCAATAAATCCCCAAATGCTCAGAGGTTCGCTGGAAACACACTCTCCTCAAACTCCTAACTCAACGACAACAGCTGGCTCTGACTGTTCCTAGTCATAACCACTTTTTTCTGTGGCCCCTGGCCTCCAATACTTTACATTCTCGTTATGACCAGCTCGCTCTTCGACTGGGCCTGACAGGAGCCGTCACGAGCGAGCTAGGGCCTCCTCCACAGACAGCTAAGCTAGCTACCTCGCTGGCTGTTAGAGTCGCCTAAGAGATGGGTGGCCCATACTGTAGGTGGCTGAAGCAGCTCAAATCAATAGGACAGGAACACGGGCCAGACTTGGTTCTAGCCCCGACTGCACCAGCCTGGTACTCTCGAAAGTCGGCGGAGTTGTCATCCACGGATATATCACTCAGCCCCCGGGTTCGCTCAATGCGCTCGGCAAGGGCGGAGATCGACATCGATCCAGTCCCTTGCGGATTGCCTTCAGATCGCCCCAAAGGTGAAAGGTTGGAAAAGTGCATGACTAGACGAAGGCCTAGCTTGGGTCGTGCGATTTTCCCCGAGGCTCTCTGGTTCGTGCTTCGTCGCGGGAGCTTCCATGCAACGCTGATGTATAAGTATGACCGTCATGACATGCAAAGTGCGGTCCAAGAACCCCCAGGGCTGGCATATCCTCTTCGCATCGACGGAGAAATCGATGACGAGCTCGTGGGATGACGGACGAAGTCAAGCAGCATTTCCTCGCGTTTGCCAAAACAACGCTACAACGATTCGAACCTCCCTAGCCCTGGCTTTGATCCAGGTGCGACCCGTGCGGCTTTCATGCCCTCACTTACCCGGTTGGGGCATCGGCTGGCGTAGGTGAAGCCAGGCAAGAGTCTATTTTGACCAACTCTTCGCACAAGCTTCGGCATTGGATCCGATGCAACATGCACAGTCAGTTTGATGCACTGTTGCACGGCCACCAAACGAACGACGCTGTAATTTAGCAGTTCCTTCCCCAGTTGCGTCTGCATGCTAGCCTAATTGGTCGTCTACTTTGCTGCCAAGGCACATTATCCAAGTGAGCTAAATGAATGTCAACGCGCTCCAACAAATCACCGAAAAGAACTTTCTTCTTCTTGACCTGACACCGGTTTTAAAGTGTTAGGCTGGTGCAGGCTTGTGAGGGCTGGCCTGCCTCAACACCGTTCTCCAAGGAGATGTGAGTAAAAGTTCGAGGGAAGATGGCTTCCCTTTTCCGCTGCATCATGCCGTACAGGATCCCGGTCCCCTCGTTGCTGTCAACACCACCTTGACCAGGAAAACACAGGGTCTCGTGTCTGCCCGTGTCTCCTCCCGGCCTCGCCTGCCTTGTGTCAATGAGCCCTGAAGCCCTGACCCTCAGAGTGGCAATGCCACTGCGTGGACCTGGTGTGATTTCTGGCAAAGTCTGCCCAGGCACGTCTCTCTGCGGCAGCCACACGGTAGTAGAGCCCGATCAGCGGCAGAACGAGCTGCTCACGATCCTGCGAGTGCCGGTGGCTTCTGGCTTCGTGGGTTTGCCGCAGTGGTAGCCAAGGAAGAATTGAAAGCTTGCATGTAGCCAGTATTAGCGAACGCGCAGTCGTAGTCCAAGTACCTGTATAGGTAGTAGTGCAAACAGCAGCAGCAGCATGAGTAGTAATTAGCGGTAGTGGTAGTAGGAGTAGGAGTAGGAGAAGGGCAGCAGCAGAAGCAGCATTTGCAGTAGTAGTCGTCGTCGGAGTTTTAATTGTCGTCCTGTCGTCGTCGTTGTCGTACTCGTGGTAAGTAAAAACGACTGCAGTAGTCGTGCCGTGGTAGGTGCGGTTCTGTCTGTGACGGGAGGGCAGGGCTTGACAGGCTCGAGAGGATTGGAGTCGCATGTGCCGCCGTGCGTCGCAAGTCCCAAAGTTCTCGTGCCTGCCAGGGTGATCTCTGTCGAAGGTAGCCAGTGTGACAGCTTGCTTCGCAGTTGAGGCTCCGTAAAACATGCCTGCATTACTGCATTCAATACGCAAGCTCGTAATGCAAGCTTAGGCCTGGCACCTAGAGCAGAAGCTGGCCTTCTGTGACAGCACGTAGTGTGTCCGTCGAAGACCCGCACCACATCCTCGAGATCGGATACATCAAGCTGGCACTCAAATGAGCAAAGGCCCATGGCTCCTCCATCCATTTCAAATCGACTGGCTCCAGGCCAGTGGGCCTTGGCTGTGTGAAGCTTTGCGTCTTAACTCATAAGCTCCCGGACGACTGCCCGTCTGTACTGATGCAGCATGCAGACTCCCGCGCCCCCGTTGCGAGTGCAGCTGACGCTCAGATCCGGGCTTGTAGAAAAACAAGCTGTCAATGCCATGCGCCGACAGGTGCGCAACTTGCTCGACACGAGTCCAGACACGTGTCTTGTATGTGTCCAGGCCTTAGCTGGCATGACCAGCAGATTCGGAACGGGGGAAGGCTGGTTGACGCCTACTTCAACCTACGGTGCATGCCTATACATAGGCACTCGACACAACACCGAATGCCAATGCTGTCCTTATCCGGACCACGCACGCATGGGGTGGCACAAACACAGTTAAGGTCTACTTGATTGGAAACTGCAGTTTTCCCAAACTGCAGGACGGGTGCCGAGTGGTTGACCCGTCTGCTCATGCAGCGTAGGAGGTGCAATGATTATGAGCGCATCGACAGAGGATGCGTAGACCTTCGTCGCCCGACATGCACGTGCTTGGCTTTAAAGTACATGACCAGGTACTTGTATCCCACAGTCAACACAAGCACTGCAATGCAAGAAAACTCTTCACCAGCTTGGGCAGCCGCATACAAGGAATTAATTGCCAGCACCTGGACCCCGCGATGCTTTTGAGGAATGGAGACGATATCCTGGGCCGCACTCTCTTGTGAGAGTTGACATTCAAGCGTTCGTGCTTGCTTGTCATGGCCTTGCTCTAATGACCACCGCTGATCTCAAACCCGGCCAATGCCCCAAGGCTCCAACCAAACGTACATGTTCTCTAAGGTCGCACCGACTTTTTCACCATAGAGCTTCAGGGCATGGTCCATGGCTCTTCGTTGAATGTTGTCTGGGCCCTGGCGATTCCAAGATGGCCAATGATAGCTGAAGAAGACGATGTGGTTGCCCATCATGTGAAAGTGGGAGATTTCCTGAAAGGACACCCATCTACGGGACTTCTCAACACAAGCTCTAGTCCCTGTCTCGGTCCTCTGTGCTGTCCAGCACTCTCAGCAGTCCCAGGTCGCGCAAGCCCTCGTGACAGCTCTCCAGCATGTGGCTGGTCAGGTCAACGAAATCCTGGTGACACCATCTACCGCCAGCAAATTTTTTGCACATGCCACCAGCTGTCAACTCTACCAGCCCCACTCACCCTGCGAAGCGCACACATTTGGAAACACATCATCCTACAAAACATCAATCGCTCAACAATGCATTTTCTAAAAGCATATGAATCATATGAAGCCTCCAGCAGTACGTTGGCACAACAGGAAAGCTTGTCTCTTGCATGCTTGCACGCTCTTCACGCTGGCTCAGATTGGAAGGTTTGGCGGAATTGCGCGGTCTTGCGACATGTCTCCAAATGGAAAGAAAGATGCAAACAGACCCGGCAAGTCGCCTCTTGACAGTGTAAATGGAGCGTGAGGCGTGAGCTTCAGTATCATACAAAGCTGGCATTTTGCACATGAACTCATGCAGCGGTATTGAGCTGCTCTGCGCAGGCTCTCTCCGAAAATGTAAACTCGTTGACATTCAAGCTCGTTTAAGTGTGTACTCAAGCGAAGAATCTGAGCATACTCTGTGGCCCGTGCAGTAAGGATCGTGGCTGCACCAGACGGTGCCACCATCCCATCTAACTTCCCGAGAGGCTCATAGACTAAAGGCGCGATGACGCGTGTTTCGGAGCATTGTTTTGCAAAATGTCCTGAGTGATGGTTAAAAGCTAAAAACTACCTACAGTGGCCTTAGCCGAAGTCCGAAAGCTGGTAAACGACGTCTAATAGCAAGTCGGAGGAGTTGTATACATTCAGCGTACATAACAGTTTGAAAGTGTTGAGTGTGTTTCGGTGATCTGTTGCCTGAATCGATCAGTCAGTGCCAACAACGCAGCTTCGAGGCACTGCTCTTGCAGCTTTAGCTCGAAGACTCGACTCGCTCATTCCTGAACCCTGAACTTGGGAAGCTGCAGGTTGCAGGCCTTTGCACGAATGACGGACATCGGGTAGCCGAGCTCTTTCACCTGAATATGGGTGCTGCTTCTTCTTTCACTGAAACTACGTGGATGAATACCATTCTTGCTGGTAGTGTTTTTGCTACTGCTTGTGTTACCGAGTCGAGGTAGAAGTATTAGCACTAGTAGTAGCGACAGCAGCTGCGGCGGCAGCAAGAGTAGTAGTCACAGTAGCAGTAGTAGAAGTAGGACTAGTACTAGTAGCAGCAGCAGGAGTAGGAGTTGGAGCAATAGTAGCAGTCGTCGTCGTCGTAGCCATCGTTGTTGTCGTGGTAGTGGTAGTGGAAGTGGTAGTGGTAGCAGTAGTAGTAGCAGTAGTAGTAGTAGTAGTAGTATCAGTATCAGTATCAGTATCAGTACCAGTACCAGTACCAGTACCAGTACCAGTAGCAGTAGCAGTAGGAGGAGTAGTAGTAGTAGTAGTAGTAATAGTAGTAGTAGTAGTAGTAGTAGTAGTAGTGGCAGTGGAAGTGGTAGTATTAGTAGTCGTCGTCGTAGTAGTACGTGTAGTAGTAGGAAGATGAACGCTGGCCAACCCAAAACCCCTAAAGGAAGACTAGACATGTGATCAGGGAAGCTGCGGTATGCAGGCTTGGGCAAACCTAGAGTGTGCTGCACACCTTTGATTCTGGAGGTGGTAGCGCCAGCACTAGTAGGGCCAGGAGTAGGAGGAGCAATAGTTGTTGTTGTTGCTGCTTTTGTTGTACTTGTTCTTGTTAGTCTTGTTGTCGTTGTCGTGGTTGTCGCTGTCACTATCGCTGCGGTTGCGGTTGCTGTTGTCGTTGTCGTTCTCGTTGTTGGTGTTGTTGTTGCTGCTGTCTGTTGCTGCAACTCTTACCAAGGAGGCTACTACTCTGCCGACGAAGTACTACCTCGTACTAGTGCCTAGTGCGAAGTAGTCCTCATATTGCTACAGCTGCTGCCACGACAAGGACGACGACGACCTCCTGCACTGCAGCAACCATGCCTGCGGGTACCTCCACTGCTGCCAAAAAAGACTACATGATTCTTTCTCCGGAGGACATGGCGTTTCTGCTGTCGCTGCCTCTGACTGAGTCCATGTAACCAGGCGGTCGAAGAGTAGCTATGCAGCTGTGTTTAAGGCCATAGCCAACCTCATGCTGTCAGGGTGCAGTGGACAGGCCTTTCAAAACCGTGTTCTCAAGCTGCTCGTCCTTCTCCTGCCAGCTGGAATGCTTCAACCCTCGGCATACGACAGCTTGACGCGTCCTTGACCAGTCTCTTCTTGGCTTGCACCGTACTGTGAACGTATGCAACACCGGAAAGGATGCCGGACACCACCAGCAAAGTCAAGATGACCTCACGGCGGTTTTGAATTCCAGGTAAACCGATCTCAGACGCTACTTGGCGGTTCTTAACGCACGAGCACTAAGAGAGTGACGATGAGGGCGGTGAGGTAGAAGTCATTGTCATCTGGAAAGTACCTGCATGGACAGCCTAGCGGCTCGTCATGTCACTGTGCGCGCTTCTTGCATCCCGGGTCACGGAGGACATATTGTTGGATCTCGGGAATCCATCTCAGTGCGATGCAAGAGGCATAGGTCATAGTCCTGACAGGCATCGGAGACAAAGACAGCGTGATGGTCATTGAGACAACCGATTCAGGACACTGGCAGGAGTCTGAGTGAGGATTCAGTGTTGTTTCTGCGTTTGCTTTAAACTCCACCATCATGAAACCGCTGGAAGAAAACTTGCAAAGTACTGCTGGCAAGTGTCGGACAGATCGTCCAAACCCAGCGTTGCCCTGTAGATCGCGAGTTGATCCAGTTTGCCTCGCTCTTGAGTTTCGGAATCCCAGCCGGCTTTGACACCTGCAGTACTACGCGACTTGGTGAAGATGGGGTTTAAACTCTAAAGATTATCCTGGAAAAAAGGGGGTGCAAGAGCTTGCAGCTACCTAGTAGCCTGACAGTCTCAATTCTGAATTCCGAATGCACCCTCCAAGGCTGAGCCGTTCAACATCAAAGGGAGCGTCAGTACCCATCCGGTGCAGACAGGAGGCGTCTTACCACCTCCTCCAGGCTAATCGCGTCCGCAATGTAGTATCTCATCTCCGTTGCCAAGACGGTAAAAGTGTACATCTTGGCACCTTTGGCAGTACATCGTTTCTCCAAGGCTTCTTATACCTGAAGTGACTTTGGGATGCCATGTCTGCCTAAGTCAATCTTAACTTTCCTAGATCACAGGGCCTGAAGTCATGCCCAGACCAGCCTGGAAGGCGCATGTTGAAAGCTCCGTTCTTGGTTTCCGCTAGCGCCCAGATCTGGATTGCACGGTGCTCCGCGTATGCTTCCTGCTTCTCAAGCAATGGGTGGTGCCAGCGAGCTAACGCTCCGGGTCGTTGTTGTGTCTAGTCTGAGTCATTACGAGACGAGGGCAAACAAACTCCAAGAGAAGCAGATTCCTAGCAGCATCTGCAAGCCATGCAAGCAAGATGTTGAGTCTCTTCGCGTGTGAGAGCAGCGGAATCCATGTTGATTTCTGGAATGTGTTGGCCTTTCTTCGTTGCGATTTGGATACGACATGGCACCATCAGGGGGGCTGGCCTGTGACCAACCTGCTTGGATAAAGTAGCCACCATCAGGGGGAAGCTGCGAGCTCCGCCAGGAGTCGAGCCAACTGGCATACCTGAGAACAAGAAAGACGTAGAGAGAGAGAGAGAGAGGCAGTGAAGCGCACAGCGCGCCATCAGCCGAGATACATCGCAACATCCACATCTGCTGTCGCAGGGCCGTATGTGTAGACCATGAAGTCCCACAACATGTCCTCAGCTGTGCACAGTCGTGAGTCGCAAGTCGTCAAATCCCCTTCAATCGACACACCCTCCGCACATCGCGTAAGATGGTCTTCACATTCATTACCTTCACTAGGGATGGAGGGCGACCTAGTTAGTTTGTTAGGAAACTGACGGAATGGCCTTGGCCAGGGCTGCGGTACTCAGTCCTTTTATGCCAGGCATCTTTTATCGCATCTGGCGCGGACTTCCGTATCAGAAGCCCCAAGCCGCCGCTCCAGAAGAATGGGACTCTGTTAATTCGTTGTCCCGCAAGTGGAGACACTGGAAGACTTCTTGCACGATCCTGAGACTTTGATGTACGAGCCCTCTTGACTGGCTTTCTTGTGTGCTGTGATCAGGGCAAACGCAGCCTTTGAAGAAAGCGGCATTTTGACCATGATGGCCTCTAACAGGGATGAGCTCCCCATGAGGACAGGTTTGCTCGGTGCAGTCCTGACCGGAAGAGGCTTTCCACGCTCAAGTTTGAGTTCAGAAACAGAACGACCGCCTCATGTTTCTGTCGGGGGAGATCTGCTCTGTCTCGTTCTGGCACTTCTTGCTTTGGCGGGCTTAGGAAGCTGTTGATGCTCGCGCTTGGTCCCGAGTCTTTCTCGATTGCTGTTGCTGATCCTATTCCGTCGTGCTCTGTACTGCTGCTTCTTCTGTTTGACCACACACCTGACACGGCCGATGCTCTCTTTTGCTGCAACTTTTGCTTGCCCATGGTGGGTTTCGGCATATCCTGTTGCCACATCGTTGAACTCTCTGCAGGAATGCTAAAGCATTCTCCACAGAGTCCAACGAGTCCTGTAGAAAGCCATCGATCTCCACCCTCGTGGTACCGAAGGGCTTGAAACGGTAGGGGTCTGCATAGCTGCCGTCCTGCACAGCATGGAGAGGGGGACTGGAGGTCTTGCTCCGAATTCGATGCAGAATGCACAACACGTCGTAGGTGACATCAAGATGCCGTATGATTTACAGCCTACAAAACATCGATGATGGGCAAGTCGCTTCCTACTCAGCTTCCAAACACTGTGGGCAATCGCTATTGCATTCCTGTCCTGCATGGTAGGTTGCCAGAGAATGTGGCCGCTCGAATTCTTCCGCGCGATGCCGTTCAGGAAAATGCCTGGACCCAGGTCGACTCCGATGGGGGATCAACGTGACGCGGTGCTTTTTGTATTGTGACTGATGCATAAAGTGCCACGGCATCTCTCTCAATTATGGAATCTCGTCGCCCAAAGTCTAGCTGCGAGTCAGCTGGTGTCTGATGAACGTTGTCAGGAAAGACTCCCAATGTTCTGAACACTCACGCTCATAGACCTCAAATGTCACCAGTGATACCCTTCTTCCTGCCTTTCCAGCAACCTGGAGGCCCAAAGCCAATAGCACATCTTCCTGCCAAAACTATTCATAGCACAGTAGGATCCGAAGTTTCCAGTGTGGGAAGACTCACTGGTGTGAGTGCAGCTGCGCGGTCAGTCTCGTTTCTTGACTTTGACGAGGCTTGCCTCTCCGTTCTTTCGCCTGCAAGGCCGGAGGATTGGAAGTGATTGGAATTCGACTCTTCCGATGCTGCCAGTGACACTTGGTTGGGCAGTTGAACCCTGTTCCAGTGAAGGGAGCATTGCTCTTTGCTCCTCTTTGCAGGGTCTTGCATGCTTAAAACAAAACAGAGCAAAGAGCAATGCTCCCTTCACTGGAACAGGGTTCAACTGAAGGGAGCATTNCCCCCCCCCCCCCCCGCCCCCACAATGCTCAGCATACGGATGCTGCGGCAGACGAACGATAGGAGCACACATGGAGGACGAAGCGTGGCTGGTGTGAGAGCAAGTTTGCTGGCAGGATAGCCACGCTGAGAATCGCCACCTCTGCACGCTCCGGCACGAACGCTTGCCTCCCGCGATGGGTCAAACAGAAGGTCGTTCGCAACTGACTTGCACTTCGGAACGTGTTCAGCCCAACAAGGCAGCGAGTGCTGTGTCCGTGACAACATAGTTCAAGACCGTATGCAGACTGTAAAGTTCATCGACCACGGAACCGCAGCGACCGCCACGATGCTTGGGGTGTACCGCGTACCGAGTTCAAGCACAGCAGCATGTCTGAGCTCGATATGGACACTCTACCCCCCGGGTCCTGTGATGAAGTTATCCTTACGTCGGAGGCTGAATGAAAGGCTTTCATATTGCAGACGTCGAGGTGCCCACTAAGCAGTAAAACAAGCTCCCGCGCCGTGCCAGCCTCTCGTCCGGGTGCAAGTGCAGCCAGGGCTCACTAATGCAGCCATCTGCACCGACCTCTTGGTGGAATCTCGCGTGGCTTGGGCTGGGGGATTGGGTTCCGTGACAACAAAATTTCAACAAAGTCTTTATAATTATATATATATATATATATCATTCCAGCACAGCTGCACCACTAGAGAGCAACTGTAACTGAATGCAAATGACACATATCATATATAGCAAGCCCCCATAGACACTCGTGCATCATTTTCGACACTGAGTCGCACCTGCCACATGGCTTTCATTATCCGCACAGCTTCCCGGAAGCTGGCCGTGTTCAGGTTTGGCACCATGGTCTGCGGATGGAAGAGGAAGCCCTGGGAAGCGTCCTCCACACTCCACAGACCGCACCGTCCTTCCGTCTTGATGTCCTGAACGAAGAAACTACCTTAAGCTATGGCATACTGTCCTTGGTCTGCGTGAAGGTCGCCCAAATCGCATACACGATTTCTGCCCACCACCAGTCCTCGAAGCTCAGGTTGGCAGCTGCGCAGACTGTAAAGGCAATCAGTGTCCTCCACTCAACATGAAACCTCGGCCTTCCAGCTGCGGCCACAGTGCAAAGGCACCAGCACCCTCCCGAGGAAAATGGCACAGGCCAAAATCCGGCTCGCCATCTTCGTTGAGGTCGGTGCCGTTGTATCCTCAAGCCAAGTCTTTCAAGCCGACAGCAAGCAAGCAAGCACGAACAGTATTGACAGGACGACACCAAGTACTTTCTGCAGTCGCTAATTACTGCTGTTGCTGCTGTTGCTCCTGCTGCTGCTGCTGCTACTGTTGTTGTAGTTGTTGCGGCTGCTGCTGTGGCTGTTGCTGCTGCTTTGCTGCAACTTCAAGCCAGACAGCAATGCAGCTTCTGCTGCTGCAACTGCCGGCACTCTGCCGACGCCGCTACTTCTGCAGCATGTGTTCATCTGTTTATGCCTATGCAAGTACGTGGAAAACGCACGGGACCTTGAGCGGAGACAAAACGATACCCGTCATGCGGTGGCGGATTGCTGACTTTCGCAACGGGCACGTTTCAAAAGGTTTGGCATCACCTGGACAGGCGTCGCACTAGGAGTTGCAGTTCGGGCCACTGAGCCGGCTCCGTGTTGCGATCTCATTGCAATGAAATTCCAAGGATGGATCGCAATCTTTGACTAGTACTGTATGCGGGTTGAGATCGACACCACCAAGACCGACAGCATCTGCGGTGCTGGCGGCGGTTGCGGCATCAGCAGAATCGCAGGCATCTTCGCACTCATCCGAAACACTTGCTACCCAAAATGACATTGCACAAACACCTCCCCCAAACCTTCACATAGGCCGTCGGGTATCGGTAACTTCTTGCTCTAGACTTGTGCCCAGGCAAAGCTTTGGATAGCATCACTACTCTCAATTTCGAGCCGGGGGACTTTCAGCGAGGGCCAGAACCTCATCCCACGTGTTCGGGAGTGGAAGGTTGTCCCTTTCTAGGAGGTCCAATCGTATGATGGGGACAAAGAAGTCGCCGTCGTACAGCAGGAAGTCCAACTGGTCGGTGCCATTTCTCCTGCACACGAATCGTTGTTGCGTCTGGACAGCAATTACGCAACTCTGCCTACCTGCAGGCATAAACAGCTGCTGCAAAGCTTGGTGTAAGCCAGAGATCTCCTGTAGCGTCCCATCGCTTGAACCTGCCGGCTTCTAGGCTTAATTTGCTCACGCCCACTCCGGGACCGCTGGCACTCACTGAGTGACTTATTCCCTCAAGGCAAGGAGAAAGCGCTGCTCCGCTGCTCGGCCGCCTTGGGGAAGACGTTCTCCCATTGCAGTGCCTCGTTGGACCGGGCAAGGCGTGGATGAAGCGGCTCCACCAGTCCCAGGTAGCTCGCTTCCTTGGAAGAGAAGGGATGAGATGAAGGGGGAAAGGAAGGAAAGGAAGGGCCCTCAAACCTGGGCTTCCCTTGACCAAGCCGCCGGGTAGTGAGAATAGCTCATCATGTATGCATGGTAGATCCCGAGACCTGGGCTGTCCTGGCCAAGTTCAAAGAGACCGGGACTGAGCTCAGATTCGGCGTTCACCGGCCTTGGTGCCCAGGTCCCTGATGGGATCCTCCCAGACGTTCAATGCCTCCGAGAAGATGATGCGGCCACCGGTGCACTCCTCGCAGCGAGCACTACGAGTAACTCCCAGTTTGCTTTCAAGGCCTGTTGTTGCACGAGTGTGAATACTTCAGCAGCATCCATCTCAGTCTGGTCGCTAGCTTTGATGACATGCTTTCCGCTACGCCGCTGCGGTGCCTGGAACTCCCTTGCTCGCACCCGGAAGTGCGGGGAAGATGTCTCAGTGGCGTAGGAGAGGTAGTTGGCCGTGAGGTGAGTGTACTGCCCAGCGATCAGAAACTCCTGACCTGGCGGATGGCGGATGCTGCTCTCTCCATGATCCGTAACTTCAAGGGCTCGTGCATTTCAACACTGAGGACAGCCAGAGCTTGCCTGGCAAGCTGCAGTTGTAGTTAGTCGCACTGCAACAAAGAGCACAGGTATTCGCTCCGCAGACCTGCGCAGAAAGAGGAACCAGCGAGCTTCGATCATGCAAAGAGACCGGAGAAGAAAACGTCCGACATGCCTGACTGAGCTGACCATCACCAATCTGCCCCAGAAGAGCAGCGAAAAGAGCTGTTGTACCGGTCCTCAAAAAGAGGCATTCCTGCATTTTGCGGAGGCGCCCAAATTTTGAGCCTGAACGGCGACATGGCACACCGCGGTTGGCCAAATCGAGCCAACAGCGTTGGTGCTTTGCGTGCTCAATCACAGCACTCACAACACGTATCCCTTCGAGAATTTGAAGAACCTAAGCTGCTTTGATCCCCTTCTCCTGAAGGATCCCGAAGAAGTGGTTCCCCAGAGCCCTTGGTGCCCCGCTGGCCACGGAGTCAAAAGGCCCCGAAGCCTTTGGCTCGCCGAAAGATCGGCGGAAGGCGTTGCGGAAGTCCTACAATCAGGATGCAGCTTCATGTGGGACCGGGATGGGCAAATCAGCCTTGCGACAGTGGCAAGCACGCGCGATCCATGCGGCCAAAGCATGCTCTCAGCCGTCGAATTCAGGCATGTGTGAGGATCAGTCCCTCGGTTGCAGGACTCAGTCAAAGTAGGTACCCAACAGGAACAGCAGTTGCAAGAGGCGGACATGAGATTTGGATTTGTTTCGCAGATCTTTGGTTGGTGGGCTTGCTGGGCCGGACGGGCGGAACAACAGAGCGTGACATGTTGCAGGCCTCGCTAGCGTCCGATATCTGGCTTTTGGTGTTTAGGTCGGAGGTCTTCCCCGAACCCCAAGCTCTTCCAACTATGCCGCGACAGGCCACCCAACTGTCCTGGGGAGACGCAGGTACCGGAGCCTCGAAGTGCGCAGGAATCACACGATCGAAATCCTCTCGGATGCGTGAGATTGGCACAGTTGCGACTCACTGTTTTGCTTCTTTGACTTCCTCAAATCCCGCATATGGGTGGTTTTGTATGGGAGATTAGGCTCAGTGATTGAATTTCTGTTCGGTCCATTGTGGGTTTTTGTGTAAGGGTTCGGGTCTGCGATGTGACCTTTAATCTATTAGTCATCTGGTTGCATTTGTAGTGAGTTTATTACAGGTATGTTTCTAGTGGGTCTATTGCAGGCTTTTTGTTGAGGGGGTCTGAGAAATTGCAACTTGCCATGGCCGTGGCTTACTTCGAGGAACATGTTCCCGTCCCACGAGCTGACGATGTCTTCGACGAAAGGCCAGACCTTATGGCACGCAAGCTCGTCACAGGGGCTGGTCACGCATTGAGCGCATTCGGGACTTCTCGAGGATGTGTTGGACAGCATCAACCTGCACATGCCCCCGGCGACCCGTGAGCCAAGAGCGGACGGGGCCCCGGCATCCGAGGACAAGTAGCGATTCAGGATCAGTTCCGACAGGATCGGTGCCACCACCAGACCCCCGCCTCTCCAACAGCAGCCAACAGATCCTACAGATGCCTCGCCCTTCAGCGACGTGCAAACTCTGAGCCATCACTGCAAGAAGTTCTCAGTCAGCCACTCCCGAAGGGTCCCCTAAGAGCATCGAAGGACTTCTTCCAGTCCTGCACCAAAGCAGCTATTCTGATTGTTAGGCGCTGCCCTCAGACCCGGTGCAACTGAAGCGTTCCGCAACTCGTCCGTCCTCCCGAAAGCTCCACGGCAGTAAGCCTCCCCAGCCTGAGACTTGGACAGGGTGTGCTCCGATCCAACTTCGACGCATGTCCCTTGGTGACCCTGTTATCTTCCACGTCATTGATGCAAATACATAAGGACCCTTCAGTTCTGCAGCCGTCCTGGGAGCTCCATCACACGAACCCGGGTATTCACGCACCCAAGGTCTTGAAGTCATGCCTCTCAACTTGGTCTGTATTGCCTGGCCCCCAAGTTTAGGAAGAACGATGGAGTGCTCAAACACGGAGTTTGCAGCAAATACATGTTCTGTCACGCCTCAAGCCTTTCTTAAGACAGTATTGAACATGGATCGCATCCAAATGCTTCCGAGGAGGACCATGCAGGGTCTCTCACAGCCACAGGCAGCATGAAGGCTGAACCAGTTTTTCACTGAGACCTTGGCCCAAATCCTTGGCAGGGGAGTTCAGCGCATCCTCAACAGCTTTGGACCTTGCAGCTCAAAGCGGCTGCAAGTGTACGGCGCGCAGACTTCTGTTTGGGGAAGCGCAGAGTACGAGCCTCCCAGGAATAGATCTGGTTGCATGTCATCTCTAGATCCAAGCTGAGCTCGCAACACAGGCTCGGGCTCGATCGCAGATGATTGGAAAAAGAGTGCAAACAGAGCCATTCGTCCTGGGCCCAGAAGGCGACAAAGACTCTTTCGGGACAATATGTCCAGAAGCTCGTGTGGTATCTAAGTGGCATGAGGCTACGCGGCCACGACTAGGACATAATTGTGCTGACTGGAACCTGGCGTATGAAGAACGAAAACCTTGCAATACCAAACTTACTAAACTCTCGGGGTTGTCGGACTGCGATCACCCGCGGGCACTCTGACACTGCGCGAGTCGCTCGGACTTCCATCCGAATTTGCGGATGTTTGCACGAACTTGCCGATGACTGCAAGAGTCTTACGCATGGCGACTGTTTCCGTCTTAGAGACGTCAAGAGACGGGCGACATGGTGCACGTTCCGAATTCGAAGAACAACTTTGGGCATAGACCTTCTTCAAGAAGCGCGTAAACAGCGTGTAAACAGTCGAGTAGTGCTTCCAACATCCGACACACCTGGTGGGTTTTCGATTCAACACTGTGAGGCCTAGCCGCTTAGAAAAGGCACCCGTGCAAGAGACAGCTGCCTCGTTGGACTATAGGAGACACCTCTGCACACACGGCAGACCTGCGAAACGCTTGGACCCTTCAGGGCTCCGGCGCCAGCCACGAAGCAATGCCTCATCTGATGCCTCGGCAAGGTGTTGTTTTGCAGAATGAATTACACCCACTACCATGCTTGTGACGAGGACGAGGACGGGGACTGGCAGTTTAATCAGTACGCTGCGCCGCCGTCAAGAACGATGGGATATGGATGATGGCATCCTTCATTTGCTCCTTTTCGACTTGTGACATGACAGAGCCGTGATTCGGGTCATCCGCGAAGAGTTTAAGAGGCTCGAGAGGATCCCCTTTTGCCACCCCCCAAGGCAGACCACGGGTCCAGTGCCCGGCAGGCTCCAACCCGGCCTAAACTTTTTGCTCGTCTTGCCGCGACAACATGCTCTCGTGCATATGCAAGTTATGCTCTCAGGCCGTCTTATCTTGGAAATTGCTTCTAAGTAGTCAGTTTTATAGTGTATGTGTATATATATATATATCAGTTTAAGTAGTCAATTATATAGTGTGTGTATATAATTTGCTTCCAATATATATATATATATATGTATATATATATATATATATATACACACATAATTATATATGTATTTATATATGTATACACATAGATAGATAGATAGATAGACTGTGGCAACTTGGAAATCTGAAACTCTCGCGCTGCGGCACCCTCTCGCCTCCAGCGGCTGCGTAGCATCGTCGCGCGCGTGGAAGGCCAGGGCTCTCGGCTCCTCTGAGCACTCGGGGCTTTTGTGCTATTACTTTTGTTGTCACTACTATTACTATCGTGATGATTAGCATTCTTTTCATAAATATTTATACTTTTTTTCTATTTCTCTTGTTATTATCAGTACTCTTATTATGCCCTCTTCTCAAGAAGCTTGGCTTAATCCAGCAGACTTCAATCGTCGCGCTCTGAACAAACACGACGAGGCCCTGTGGTGCACCTCTGATATTCTTGAAGGTGCCGAAGCTACAACGAATTAAGACGCGCAATGTTCCTGGAAAGTGCCAGATCAAGAGAGGCGGCCTCGGCAACTATCTCGGGAGGCTCCGCAGGCACGGAGACCACCAAGTCTGTAACCAGCATGGTCCGGAGCCTGGGCGGTCTTTAGACTGGGACTCTGAGAGAGGAGCAGAGGCCGAGCTGCCGAGAGGAAGCTATGCTGAGATACTGAGATACTGGCCTGCGGATGTAGAAAGCCTTACAGTCACTGTGCTCGCCACCACAATGCTCCAAGCTGCAAAGCGCCACAGCAAGAGCAAACTGTACATCAACCTTGTGCATGCGCGTGTGGGTGAGCGCTCAGCCTCTGACTGCTTCAGCAAAAGGACCGTTGTTCAGGTCTTTGCCAACAGGTCCAAGGATGCGGAAGTCGAGCCTTATGAGGCATCCTTCAGCCCTGCAGCCGAAATTTCCCCCAAAATATCCAGAAGCATGATCTGGGTCGCACACCCTTCCTTCTGCCAGGCGTCCGGCACGTCCGAGCCTCGAGGGCAACTGACACATCTAAGCACTGTCAGAACGAGGTCTTAGCACGGCAACTTCGGTGACCCACTTCTGAGGCAGCGCACTCCTGGTGTCTTTCGGAAGTGTGCGTAGGCGAGCATCCCAGGGGAAGCCGAGAAGCGGCAAGGGAAGCTGCAGCGGCACAGAGAACTGCCCAGGACAAACCCAGACCTGGTGGGGAAGACATGGAAAGTGCCACAAACCGCAGATTACGTTTGTTTATGAAATACCCCCACCTCTGCTTTTGGAAATGCCTGAGAGAAAGGCCCTACGAAGTACTTGTGCTCGACGGCCACAGTGGGAAGAACGATGTATGCGACTTCTCCATACTGCTCCTCCAACTCCCTGAGTAATCGGACACACTCCTCTGTGGGTGCCACAGGGGCGTAGACGAAAAGCCCGGGTCGTGTCTGCATGCGATATACTGTCATCCGAATGGGAACGTGGATGTACAGGATGCCCTGCTTTTGCTCGAAGGTCCACAGCTCACCTGGACTGCTCAGGGTCACCTCTGACAAGGAGATCTACCAGAGCCCGACACAATCTCATGTTTCTCGCTTGTTTGATGCAGCTCTGAAGGTGAATCGTGGTACTAGTGGCAGATCGAAGAAGCTGGAAAGCGTTAGTGCAGTCCGGCTTCTCGAGTGACACCATTCGTCAGCAGTAAACGTGGCACTGGTGGGAACTCGTGTTAGTAGCTGGATTTGGCAAAGTGTTATAGGATGCTCTCCCTCTCTTCGTTTTCACGGCACTGTTGTCTGTGGCGAGCAAGCACTTGATGCTGAGATTTCGGAGAGCCAAATCGAAACAGTGAGCACATAGGGTTTGAGCTGTGGCGCCATCCGGCTGTAGCCAGTGGCAGCAGGCGTCTCATTTTCAACTTCTGGTCTGATGGACGCCTAGTACATTCGTAGGTTCGGGGGTTGCATGCCTAAGCCGAGGCTGAAGGGCTGCCGGGGCAGGAACTCTCCAACTCCCGGCAGAATCCCTCGCAAGCTTCGTGATCGGACTCCAACTCACTGAGCTACTTGGGCATTGCACTGTCCGGAGTCCGGCCTGGGATGACCTCGTATCGCAGTGTTACTCGGCGCTCGTACGGAGCAATCGGCAGGGCAGGCCACAAGCCCCAACGCTGCTCAGGCTTCGGGGCTCCAGGAGGTCTCCGCCACTCTGCCACCTCGGTGGCTGTGGCGGCCTCGGTGGCCGCTGCGCGCCGCACCGTCGCGTTGTCAGGCGACGGAAGGAAGAAGCTGCAGCACTGGCCGGTGAGAAGCAGAAGGGCTGCAAGCCCACACAAAGCAGTTTGGGCACCACCTCTCTCACTCTGGAGCTTGGGCTTGCCTGGCAGCCTTCGACGCATGGCCAAGCGAGAAACCCGATCTCTCAACTCGAAGACTCTAGGGCCGACTCTAGCTCTAAGAGCTCGAGCCGATCGGCAACGCGGAAACACCTCACTGACTCATTGCTCTTCCATCACTACCGTCGGCTTCGTAACGATTAAGACCTGTCACGGTACGCATCACAGCACGGTGCACTGCGGACCCACTGCGAACCCACCTCTGTACTTCTAGAGGTTTCGCTAATCTTCGCCAGGACCTGGTCTCGGCCCTGCTTGCACTCCTGAAGGAAAAGCCATGATTCAACTTGCATCTGGCTTGGCAAGGCAACGAGCACGGCAGCTGAGTCCAACTACAGTTCCCACTTGACAGGATTACGACGAAAGTGTGTTTAAGCATTCAGTTAACTTTGTATCATACCTGCACGCAGACACAGAGGCTCCAGACCCCGCTCTCTGTTCCTCATGCTACGGGTAAACAATGCAGTTGCGCCAGCTTACACAACTGGTGTGCAACTTTCCAGGAAGGAAACTAAAGGTGTACATGCGTCAACTGCGTCCACTCCCTGCACTTGAGCAATAGCTACATATTTGAAAAAAGCATGCGCTCGCAGAGAGGAGGTCCGCGTTTTCAGGGTCCAGCTTCAATCCTGCACACTACAGCCATGAGGCGGGACTGATTGCATTCTTGCACTGGGAGCAAAGGCAACCGCCAGTAGCGTTGCCAAGTCAGCTCCCCAAAAGGTCCTTGCTCGTAAGCCTGCAGAGACTTGTGGTATTCCTTCATAAAGAAGTGCCTTGGCATTCGGTCTTGGTGCTCCGCTGTTGAGTGCGATGGGCCCCGAGTGACGCCTGCCTTGTTCCCGTAGTTATGCTGAATTTCTGCTGAGTGCTGCCTGGTTGCGCTGCTCCTTTCCTGGAATACGCTTTCACGAAGCTGGGGTCCTGAAGGTTAATAAAGTCTGCCAGTTATGGTCTTCAGAGCGAGCTGTCAGCATTCCCCGCCAGCTTGAGGCACTCGTCCAGGTCTCGAAGAGCATCAGGATACCTCGCTTCGGAAGATTCTGTGGCATCCAAAATGCTGCCACAATCTGCTCATGCAGCGCATGCAGCAAGCTTTCGGAAGCTGGAACCCCCTGTTCGACCATAATCATGTCTTGTGAGCATGGATATTTGAAACAAACTGGAATCTGGAAGGTGTTCGCATCCTGAGTCCGATACGCCAACAGTTTGGTCAGCGCGGCTGCCCTGTTGGAGTACATCTTTGCATCCTCACCAGTTCGTGGCTGCCATGTCTTTCGACCAGGATCTCTAGTGATCCTGCGGTTATCTCTTACGCAGCAAGGTGGCGCAAATCTGTCAAGACGGTCCGACTGCTTTGACTTCCGAACATGATGTTTCAGCGGCAGCTGCATGAAATTCGCAGGAGCTTGACACTCCGAGAAACGTTTCCTTCGTGGCTCACAGCCGCTCCGCCCGGGTGAACCACAATTTTGGTCTTGAGCAGAACTCTGAACACTGTGCGGCTGTGAGCACTACAGACTACAGTGTCAGCAGCAGGACAAGCTGCAGAGCTTCTTGTAAGCCGAACAGCATTCTCTTGGCAATCTCACTCAGCCAGCGCCCCAGCAGAAAAATGCAAGTCTCGCTTCCACATGTAGCTATGAACTGGAATTACTGCATCCCGTACTGATTGGCCACATCGAAAAGAAGTATCTGAACCCGCAAAAGTTTTGGAGTATCTACACTATCGAGCTGAACTTTAGAAACAAAAACGACTCAAGAGTTACTAGCCGAGCGCCGTACAAGAGCTGAGTGACAAATATCTGTAATGTCTTGGCCCCAGCCTTGCACCAAAAGGGCAACATGTGCCCTGTGCCGGGCACACGACGTGCGCAGCAGTTTCTTGATGGGCAAATCTTGAAAACAGATCCGGAAGACTAAACCCACCTAGACTCTGTGTTCATTCTAGCACTATGGTCAATACGAGTCCAAATAGAAACTGCTGAGCATGGACAAGGTGTGTTCAGCACAGTTCAGATCAGGAACATGCAAAAAAAAAACGTTCGAAGCAACTCGAACGCGAGGCGAGTTGCAGATTTTGCGAAGCCTCACCAGGTCAGTACCTACGGCCAACTCCCACGTGAGATCCTGCGCCACTGGACAGGAAGTGCTCCTTTGTCTACTACCAGCCCAACCCTGATCTTTCTCAGCCCCTTCTATCCACAGATCTACGACGACTCTGTCGGGTCAAGCTCTACCGTGGCCGCAACGCATCAAGAGCTGCCATCCGGGAGAGTGCGATGTGGCGCATGGACACCCAGAGGCTCCTCTGAAGTGCACATCTTGAGCAAAGGTCCTTGGCGCTGCTGGCCGGAGCAAGGAGTCAGCCGAGTCAGGCTCACCGGCTTATGTGCGTCGCACAAGGGCCGCCACCTGGCACAGATTTCCACCCGGATCTGACCCTCTGTCTAACTCACGACTGGAGGGCCTGGTCGATGCAGACCAAACTGCAAAGCAGCAGGCCCACATCCACGAGTGGCGCAACACGAAGGCGGTAGAACCTGGTATGCTAGATGCAAGACCAGAGGAGTCCCTTCAGTGAAGTGCCGTCTTGCCGCCTCCTGAACGGTACACCAACCTCCGAACCTCCCACGGCTGAACAAAAATCTCACTGCCGCGGCGCTCTCCGGTTGGATCCCAGTCTGCCGCACAAAGCTCTGTGGTTGCCAGCAGCTTCCCTGCCTCGTTGGGACATAGAGTCTCAATCTACTGCTTACCTAGAGCTAGTGGGCAAAACGCCTGGCTTTTTCTTCGGGGGTGACTACTCGTGAAGTACCTGAATGTCAGTGGTCCTTGAATTGCGGGTGCAATCGCTCGGGGTGTTCCTGCTCGACTCGCCTCATCGGTGATGTTGACGGCATGGTGATCGAAAGAACCCCAGAAGTGCATGGTGCGCTCTGGAGTCACCAGCTCGTAGCCTTCCTCCACAGCATAGCGAGGGAGCCAAAGTGAGCTTCCAAATCACAGCCAGCAAGCATGCGCCAGATGCATGCAAGTGTCCTGCGTGCTGTTCCGGCGCAAGGTGGCATAATTGACCTCAGCACAGGCACACGCCGCTTGCAGTGCGGGCTCTTGGGAGGATCAGTGTCCCGAATCATCAGGACACAAGCCTTCAAGCCTTCGATTTTCCCAAGGAGACTGAATTTCAAGGATCCCCTGAGCTCCCCGCACCGGTGGAAGTCATCAGGGAGAAAGACGGGCCATCGTTGCTCCACTCGGGGCTCACCCTTCGAGCGAATAAAGCAAACGCTCAACGCTCGTCAACTGCGTGGTCGTGCCGTCGCGTTGAGCTTCTGACTTTCCATTTCGGCAGCACGCGGACCTGAAGACCCCCAGGCACAACAGTCAGCTTACGTGTACACATACGATGCCCACTGGACGTTGCTACCTACTCTCCTGGAAATTGCTGATTACTCTCTATACGGACTGCGTTGGTTCGCGCACGAGGTTCCAGAGCTTGGAAGCGACCAATGATGCCAACGTTTCATCCTCTCGAACCTTCTTCACCCTGCAAGGGCAACGCCCGAAGAGCCGAACCCTGCTTCTTGGGCCGAGCTGCTGCGCAAGCAGCTCTCCAGAGCCTGTAGTCAGCTCCAATCGCCAGGAGCTGCCCCTGGGTGCAGCCGACATTCAAAAAACGTTCCAACCCATCTGGCTTTCTTTGTCGCAGTACTCATGCCGTGTGCAAGAACCTCGGCCTGGTGATTAAACTCACCATCTGAGCCCGGTACAATGCATCGGGGCCGAAGCTGACAGACCTCGCCCTCGACCTCCTTCCCATGGATGTGGAGCGCCTCTGTGCAGATGTTCAGGATGGCCAAGGGAAGCCGGGAAGCTGACCCTGCCTCAGCGGATCTGGAGAGGATGGAGACGAGCCCTGTCAGGACAGAGAAGCGCAACCGGCGCGAAGACATGTTGCGTAGCGAGCAGACCTGGGCCAAGCTCCTTGGGAGGACGCGAAGGACAACGTGGCCATTGGGGTCGCACACACCTGCATGCGTACCGTTAGAAGGTGCGAAGTGCATAAACATCGCTTCCTCCTTTCGCGACACACACACACATATACAAACGAAGCATCACATGGCACGATATTGATTGAATGCAGTCCTTTTGCATCCGTGTCAAGGCTCGTCTCAAATGCTGTTCTGGCAGGTTGCTAAATGGCCCGAGTGAAAGGGGCACGATGGGAACGAGCAGTACACATTCACCTTAGCTCCGAGGATATGCAGGATGCTGCTTCCGTCATTCGATCACTTGTGAGCCGCAATCGAATTGCGGTCGACGCTCTGAGCCGCACGTCACTAGTCACTGGTCCTGAAGCAACTACGGCTGCTGGTGTCGTTCGTGGTTGCTCCGCCCTTGCGACCCAAGAAGCAGCCCCGAGGCACGATCAGGTCTGGACAGAAATCTCCGCGAGCTTCAGCCCTGTGCAGAGCTTTGCCACGGAGCGGGCCCAAAGTCTGGACATAAATATGTAATTATATATAAATAAATAAATAAATAAACAAACATACTCACACGTATGTAAGAAATACCATATCATCATATTTGTGCTATGTTATGTTACATGTTATACAAATGAAGACGATTTTGTATTGTACATGATTATACATGGTTAAGGGGCTGAAGCGATTGCGGGACTGAGCGGAAGGTTGCCCCGGCGCCTCTCATCCAGATCACTCCCCTCGCGGGTCGGCGAGGGAGATGCCACCTGCAATTCTTTGGGACAAGCTGAGTCTGTGCCTTTGCAAAGTGAGCTAACAGCTAACAGAATAGCTTACCATTCTCAGTATGTGCCGAGCCGGCAGCCTGCATGTAGCTGGCCCGGCCTCAGCATTTGGGACAGAAGGAAAGGTAGAGTAGCGCAGCACGGCGGGCAGCAAAACAGAAGCGCTTGGGAGCCGTGCTCGGCAAGGAGTTTGCAAAGGACTTGCTGCCTGCCAGCGCTGCAGCGTATGCACGGCTGCTAGAATCTGACAGACGAGGCGTTGGACTCCTGCGGTACTGCAGTGGCAGGTCATGCACTCTGCGGGGCGCACCTCGAGGCTGCGCCAGCGCATTTGCTGGCAGCCTCACCTCCTGCCGTTTGCGGCAAGTTTCTCGTGGCGGCAACTCTTGCCAACAGCCCTGCTCAGCCTATGTAACCTCTCGAATCAGGGAAGCATGTTGCGATTCGTCTCTCCTTGGTGTCGCTGCGCGCCATAGGCAAGTCTGGACGGGTGAAAAGGAAGGCAGTGATCGTACTGAGCACCTGGGATGCAAGACTTGGAGGTTCAGGTTTTGGGGTTGAACGGTCCTGGGCCAACGCCAGACTCATCACTGGCCTGAGCCGTGGGCCAGGACACCCAGGATCAGGAAAGAGACCGTGGTGTATCCAAATGACGCAGCTCGTACCTTCTGATCGCATGCAATCAGTGAAGACATGAAGTGGCCCGAAATGGTTGGCTGACAGGGCTTATGCAACTTGATGAATTTCCTTGATGGGAGGCCATCTGCTTGTTCGTAGAAAAACCCAAGCATTCACTGCCCTGCTCTAAGAGGCGGAGACTCGCAAACGGTGACAAATCCGCATGACAGCCACATTCTCTTGCTGAGCTGAGTAGTGCTTGGCACCTGCAGCAGGGAAGATCTCACGCCGCTCGCCCAAGATCGGACCTGGGCCACTTCTCCGGAACGCGAATGGAGTGTGGCAAAACTTATCAGGTGCATGTCGCAATGTCGTGCAGCTCCAGAGCAAAGTGCCGACATAGATATGAAAAAGGGCATGGGGCCCAACTGCTCCGAATCGTTCGGCACACGATGCATCGCATCCAAGTGGTCTGGATCCCTCTTATCAGCCAGAGCACAGTGCGTTCCAACAAAGCCCGACGACTTTGCAGGCTGTGAGAACTGTTGTGCAGCGCCGCTTCCTCCCCGGGTCCACATGCAAGCTGGTGTCTGTTGCAACACATCTACTCTGAGGTTCACAGGAAAACAATCATTGACAAGTCTTGCATACAAAAACCGAAACGTAGTCAACTCCATGAACCAACATCCAAGAAGCCAGAGTTTGAGAGACTCAGCAAAAACAGGAGGGGTCCGCGGGGCCAATGCACTATTGACAACGACCCTAGCGCAGGAAACCTAAGCTCACGCACAGCACAGTGTGCAGATGTCCTCTGCTAGTTGTGAAGGCCTTACCAGCTCTGCATCCACATCGCCTTCAGCAGAGGACTTGAATGATGGACAAATGTATCCGAGCTTCTTGCAGGGCTCACAGTCTTGGAATATGCACGCAACTGCGTTTACTCTCTGAACAGGCCTTGGACGACAGTGCGGGATTTCTGCGAGGTGGCCTGTACAGGAACAAGATGCCCATGTGTCATGAGGATGCGTGAGTGGTATACTCAACCAGCAGCCTGGAGTAGCGTCAAGCTGTTTGTGCACCTGTCGGGGTGCAAATCGTTCGCTCAGTGATCCAAACTCTCTACGACCTGAAGTCCAGCCTTGCGGATCCTTTGCCCTCTGAACCTCCAGGGCAAGGCAAGGGTATCAACGCTTTGGCAGCGAAGCGAACTCAGCAGGCGTCGGAAAACGCCCCTAGGCCTAGGGGCCTAGGCTGCACTGAAGTTCAAACGACCCTGCGAGGCCACTTCGCCTGTGCCGTCGTAGCCGTCTCCGGCCAGCGCTGGGACCAGAAGCAGCGTGAGGACCCGGGAGGCGAGCATTGCAGACGTCGACCGGTATCAGATCGTGTTGAGTTGATGCTCAGAATACCCTATCCGATCCATTGCTCAGGTTAACAAAGACATCGCTTCAAATCAAGCAGAGATGCAAGGTTGCGTTCCTGACATGCATAGTGTGCTGTGCAGTGTCTGTAAAATTCTGTAAAGTCTACCTTTGGCACCAAGGCAGGGCCAGAGGTGCAGCAGCGCAGCCGCTGAATTGGTTCAGTACCTCGGTTCTGCATCGGATATGAAATCACCCCCACCACTCCTTCGCCAGAAGTCTGGGAAGGGGAAGCTCTGTGACATCCCTTCACCAGCTGGGACTTGCAGAATGAATCCGAGGCACCGGGTCTCTTCACGTCCTCCCATGACCCGCCAAGGAGCGCCCCCAACAGGTGGCGAAAGGTCGACTTGAGCCCAAGCAAGGGAGCGAGGAAAGCCCGGAAATACCACGGATTACCACGGTTTATAACTCACCTCAAACTGCCATGGAAAAGTCTAAAAGCCTTGGGGTCATTGTGGCGTCAGCGGCCACCAATAGCGGCACCTAGACCTAGTCCTGACCACCTGATGTTTCATAAGCGCTCGAACCAGTTCGTGGACCCCAAAGGTCCTTGGGATTGCGCTTGAGGCCTTCGTCGTATTCCGCCTTGGCCTCTGCATACTTCTTCTCCTGCAACGGGAAACATGCAAGTTGCACTTGCTTGTGAGCCACTCATCTATCATGCACAGTGGACGGCATACATCATGCTATCGGGCTTCCCACTTGCAATATCGATACCTGGCAACTGACCACTGAGGAGGCAGAGGCTGGATTCGGAGGTCCTAGAAGTGCCAAGCAGAGCTATTGAGCCGTTTTTGCCCTCGCTGGGCCTGAGCTTTCACTCTACGTTTGCTTCAGAACTGCCCGGGCTGCCCGTCTCGGAGACGGAGAGTGTGTCGTCGCGGTCGGGGCCAGGATGGAATGGCTTCGAGACCTCAGAGCGAGACAGCGGCATTGCGGGCAGCAGCAGTGAGGCAGCCAGGACCTCGTTCGGTGGCTCGGAAGGGAGTGCGAAGCAACAGTCCAAATCACTGATCAATGTGAACATGATAGACGCATGAGCCCAGAACAGGCTGGCAAGAAGCAGCCACAATGGACCCCGCGGCCACCAGTAAGCGTACAATGCTGCACCCGCATGGAGCAACAGGAGACTTCGCGGATAAAGCCATCGGCTTTGCTTGGTTCTCACATGGGCCAGACCCCAAAACTCCGCAAGGGCGTAGCACAGAATCCACAGGAACCAGACAAAGGACCTCTGCAGCGCCTCGACCAAGATCCAGAGCATGATTCCCGCGGAGGCTGCCCAGGCAATCCAAAGTTCAATAAGGACCGTCGACGGAGCTCGGTTCACTCGTCGCATCTGCTCGGCAATGAAAGCGAAGTGTCGCATCTGTCGCAAGCAGAGCATGTTGTATATGTACATTCGGCAGGATAACACCAGGAGCCTCCGCAAGAATGCACTAAAGAGAACTGCCGACACGATCCCCATACCAAGAAACAGCATGCTGCTGCCCAAGTTGGAAACGACAGTCCCAAGGACCCAGCCTTTGTGGCCGGTAGCAATTCTGGATTCAACAGGCTGCAGAGATATGCCGCGTTTTGAAGTCACGGTGCGAATATGCAGGGAAGGCCGGAAGTCGGTACCACAAATTCGACCATCGGAGTCCGTGAGGAAATGTCGTGGGAGAGCATGCTGCATGTATATGTCGTGCAGGCCAAGACTGGACAGAAGAGTCCTGGCCAAGTGGATACCGAAATACTTGGGATCCTCAACTGAGATCTTGACATGCTTCGTTCGCACACCGAGATCTCTAAATGCCGAGGATTCTATGTCCAGCCATGGGGCAGTGGCCCCTACAGTCACCTCATACGTTGGCCTGGGAAACGCAGCATCGTAGCCGACGTAGGCCAGGGCAGACAATCGGCGCAGAACGTTTGCTAGAATGTCGCTTCCATCCTCTGTGTCGTTCTTTGAACCTGCCCCTGTCTCACTGAACAGTGGCGGTTTGACAGCAGCTCCCTGACTCAGAGTTGTGTTGTCAAGGAATTCTTGAAGCGTCGAGAAGGTGGATGCGGGCACTGGCGGTGGCCGCGCCCACCAAGTGTCTAGCAGCTCCACTCGAACAATGGTCGGTGACTCGGTGGCATGAGCCGTCAAATTTTCAACGTTGCTGTGGCAGCGGAAGGACTCCCACCCACCCTCCTGTGCTACAAAGCGCGACAGCCTTAACGAGGAGTCAATCTGCGTAGATGGACAAACAAAGGCGATGTGAACCATCAACAGCAGCATCACAACTTGCGCCGTGGACAACCAGATGAGCTGCTGCAAAAGCCCTCGCTGTTCCGCCGACATAAGTCCTACGACTTTGGACAGCGCATCGTGGCATCTATGCATGATCACATGCAGGAAATACAAGTCGGATGGGCGAACAGTCGCTTCAGAGCTGTGCACCGGGGGATTTTCTGCAATGCCCAGACGCAAAGCAAGCATGAAGGTTCGGGAGAGCTCGATGAAGACATCGTTCACTAAGGAAGTGGAAAAGCCGATCGCAAAGCTCGAGCGATCCCTTGAGGTCTCCCAGGGTCGATGCCAAGCCTGCGCCGGAGCCTGAGCTTGCTGGGCTTGTCCGCCCTGGCCCTGGCCTTGGCCCTGACCGGATCCGGTCGGAGTCGAGTCTGTTGGTGCCTCCTGACGATTCGACGGTCCAAAGGACTGAGGTGTCTGAGGCTGTGTAAGTGTATTCTGGTGCTGCCCGGCGAGCTGCGGGGACGACATGGCACTTGCTTTGTCATGCACTATAGCTGTGTTCGTGCGTTGCGTCTGGTAGCTTCGTGCCTAGTCACCAGAGCTTTTGCGATGATGCCGCTTGTGCGTGGCATGCAGTACCTATTCTGCCAGTGTTGTCTAACTCGTTAATCAATTTCGGACGTTTCCAGCGTCATTCCAACTTTACACCGACTCTGTTGGCATCGGTTCGCAACAATGTTATCATTATCATGCGCATGTGCGCTTTGCGTTGTGAGCATTGAGCCTTGGGACGGCATATCCGCGGTGTCCGCTTTACAACAGGGCCAAAGGCCCTGAAGGGCTGAACATGGTTCAAGGTATCGCCTTGAAGAACTCGTTGCCCTTTTCTCTGTGCTCCTCGGCCTGACTCACTGAATCCACTTTCTTCCGTGTCGGCAGACTGTGACAGTGAGCACAGGCCGCAGCCTTTGCCGGGTCGAGGTAGGCTTCTTTCTCATGCTTCTCCTTTGCCCTCTCGCACTCCTTGCTTGAGAGAACAGAAGAATCCGAGAGGCAGCCAGGCAGCCCTTTCGTGCCCCCGGTCCCGCAAGGAGTTGCGAGTGCTCCGATTGTTGTCCTCGGTCAGCGCCTGTGAGTCTCTGAGTCAGTCTGCAGGGCCACGTGTGCCAACCATGGAGCAGAGCAGAGCTGCGCAGAGCTGCGCTCAGAGAGCCGCGCCTTGTTGTACATGGCAATCGCATCATCATACCTCCAGGCTCCAGGCCGCTAGAGCTCTTCGAAAATCTAAGTGGCGGCTTGGCTTTCAGGGGCGGCTGCCGGGCTTCAATGAGCAGATGCTGTGTCACTCAACCCTGCGACTTGCCAAAACAAGCCATCGTGAAGTCTCTTGTCGCGCACTTGTTCTGCTTCTCGTAAACAGAAGCCATCCTCTGGAAAACCTGCCATTGCGACACCGCCGTGCACGGAGCCCCAAGCCAAGCCACTGAGCGGACGGCCCGGGCCCAACCTTGGCGACCTTCTCGAAGGATGCGCCACCAGGGTTCGCACTGCAAGGGCCGCCGCACTACCGAAAGCACTCTGCTGCATTTTCTCCTAGGTATCGAAAGAAAGCACTGTTGCGAACTTCGACTCGTCAAAACTCGGCCGCAAGCCCGTAAAAGCATTGCCACACTCCAAGCCTGTTGATCTCATATCTTCGGTCAATGAGATCTTTGCAGTTTTTGATGACCTCGTCAAAGTGCCTTGGCCATCACATGCCACTACCAAGCAGGAATGTAATTAACGCAGTCGGACTGGAAGCCCGAAGCCCAAAGCAGTAGCGGCAACAGGACCCTAGTCTGTCACCTTCACTCTGTTTGTCAGAATACTCCAGAACCATGTTGAAGTAGAGTCTGCGATCAGAATCTGTAATGTCTGGCATCTAGACCCGCGACGTGTGGATCATGCATCCCGCAGCGCATCCTCGACTGGGGAAGACTTGACCAGTTGGGTCCGTGGCTCTGCTCCCATCTCAATGAGGACGGCATTCCTAGCACACTGCATGCCCTCAGAAAGGACGACCGCACGTTTGCGCAGAGCAGAACGCTCATAGCCGGCTGGCCCTTTGAAAGTGCAGCATGCTACGACTCTTGCAGGTGATTGCTCCACTTGCAACGCTCACACTTCAGGAAAAGTGCATTTGACTACGACGCCCTTCCGGCAAAAAGCTCCTGTTGTTGTGGTACGTGATGTCGTCGGGTACGACGGCGATCGCCTGCAACGTGTTGAAAAGCTCAGCACTTGAGGGATTTTGCAGAGTTTCATTTCAACACAGCCACATCAGAAGCCTTGTCGTACATCTCCAGGGCTTCCTTGAACTGCTTCTTCTTGTACAACTCGTTGCCTGCGGCTGTTGGTGACTACACTTTGGCTGAGAATGCTGGTGCAGGATCAGAACTGCTACGCTGGTCGCACCCACACATCCATGGAAAAGCAAACTTTGTTAAAGCGCCTCTGTCCTGTTTAACCGTTCTCGGCAGACCGTGGAGACCAGATCTCCAATACCAACACAACTGAAACCTGCCATGTACCGCCTGCAAACACTCAAGGCAGGGCTTTGCACATCTCCGGCCTTTGGTCTTCCAGTCGTCTGCCTCTTTCTGCTCGGGAGTCCTGAGGTCCTGGCCGAGGCGACCGTGCAGAATGCCACAAACCATTGCTCCAGAGCTAAGCGGGCGAGCATTAAGACTTGCTCCTTCGACTAAAGCTTGATGCTTCGCTTGCTTCGCTTGCTTCGCTTGCATGAGGTAGAGTCTCCAGGGCAGCCTTCCCAGGGGGTGCCTCGGGCGGAGCCTCTTCCTTCTTCGGCTCCTCCTTTTTCTTGGGAGCTGGAGAAGGCCTTTCCGCGGCATCGCCGTTTGGCTTTGGATGCTTGATCCCTCCTGGTGTGCCATCTTTACCGGCTGAGGCGGCTGAGGGCTGGGCTCAGGTTTGTCGAAATCCTCACCGCCTGGCAGCACTGCAGTACAAAAGTGCAGAAAAGCACATGAGCCACGTCAAGTGTCAAGCGTCCGTTTGAAGCACTGCATTAGGCCTAGGGCTGAATTTTACGGGCTAAGGGGTGAAGGTGTTCGGGGCTCGAACCAGGGCAGCAAGCCATGCAGCAGGCCGGAAGGAACAGAACCGGGGACACAGGAGCAACTCTGTCGGCAACACTCATGGTGCTGACATCGATGCCCTGCATGGCCATGAAGAGTTCTAGTACTCTTTTGTCCTGACACAACAACAGCGCACAGTCCAAAACAGGATGCTGTCCCACACCTTTCGACCAAGTCATCGAAGCTCATCGTTTGCTCAGCTTGGGATATGAACCAAAAGAGAGAGAGAGAGAGGTTGTCTGTGCCACTGCTTGCCGGAAGAAGTTGTCCTGGTTCATCATCTGCATGATCATCTGCTGCTGCATGTTCCCTGGGAGTGAGGCCAGCATCTGCACCTGCCCGAGACTGCTCTATAAGTCCGGCGATGCTTCAGATCCCATGCCGAGCGGGCGTCTGAGTTTTTCTGAGCAGCTTACCGTAGCCCAACACAGCACACGGGCCTGCTTACGGCTGCTACTGAAGCTAAGCCGTGCGCATTTCGGATGAAAACTCCATTCGAATCTGCATTCCTCTAGAAAAACTTATCCGGATCTAGATTTCTCTTGAAAGCCTATTCGAGCCCTGTTCGAGTATGTGTTTGATTGCGGAATGAGGACAAGACTGCAGGGAAAGTCGCCAGACAGAAGTCGAGCTTGGGGATGTTGAAGCTTGCAACTTGGTGACAGCTATGCGGCGCTGGCTTCTTGGCTTCTCGAATGACAAGCTCCGGGCTTAGGTCCGGAATCAGGCCTGGAACCTACATGCAGCAAACCCCGGAAATTTGGAACTTGGATTTAAAAGGTTAAGCGCTACAGTAACAATAACTGTAGATTTTGGCTCAGATGGCAGAATTACCGAACAGCGTAGCACCTCAAGCCCCAACAGAACTTGGGAGCCACGGGGCGGGGTGCAAACCTGTGGGTTTGTCGGTGGCATCACGAACACCCGTTTCTCATCCAAGAAAGGCGGCGAGCAAAGCCCCGCCACGATCCCCACATGACGACCTTTCGAAGCGAGGAGCTGCTGAGTTCCAAGAAGGTCCACACGAAAATTCGCTGGAGTAAGGTAGCAGAGCCATCGTCATCATCATAATGAAATGACAAGGAGAGAAGCTCTGTTGGCTCCCCGGAGTGCCACTCTACTACTAATTCTCACGACGCACGATGCAGTCGATCTGAGTCTCAAGACGGTGGACTGACGCACTGCAACCGCTCGTGAAGCAGACAGCTCCCAGCCGGGGGCCTTCTGCATCAGCTCCTGGTCCTGCATGTACTCCTGGAGAGTGGCCGCTCGCGGCACGTGGGCCAGACATCACGACCCTGCGTCCCTGCGTCTTCTTGCCTTGATCTTGGGATTTCTGACTGCCGCAGCTGTAAGAGCCTCAGCAGATGCTTCATGCGTGAACGACATGCGGGTCTGCACACTGCACTCGGCGGGGGTTCTGGCAGCCTGGCTGGGTTCTGCAGCGATTGAAGATGGGAGCGTGTGCAAGCACAGAGATCTTTTCAACGGGAGGAAGTTGTGGAAGGTTTCGCTCACCAAAGGAGCCTTTGCCTGCGATCCCGGGTCTCCGACAGCAGGGTCAAATTGCAGGCCGCCGCCGCCTCCGCCAGCACCTGCACCTGTGAGCTGCGCAGTGCTCATCATCTACTGGCCACAAATTTCAATAAAAGGAGTAGTAGTTGCGTGCAGAACGAAACTTCCGAAGACTTTTCTCGCTGCGCTCACCTGGAGACTGGGATCAGAGCTCATCATGTCCTCTGAGTCCCTGTTAAGTCACACGATCAGCAACGTGGTCAAAGACCGAGCACGTATCCAATGCCTGGTGCATGTCCTCCAGATTTTCTTTAGGCGCTCTTTACATTCTTTAGATTCTCGGGGTCACCCAGTGACCTGTGGATGCCACTTGTGTTGCTTCGCTGCACCATGCTGGAGCTCAATTGACTGTAATTTCGCGAAAACTCCGACTATGCCGCAGCCAGGGCATCAAAGCGTCGGCCATCTGTTTCGTGTTCCAAGACATACATAAAACCACCACTGCGGTACTGCTTGATTCGACGCAACCTGCCGATAGTTTTGAGCACCGATGGAAACCGGTCGTCCTGCTTCTGCGACCTTTTTTGTCACTACAAAGCCATTGATGTGGTTGAATCACAAGTCCTACCCTGGATGCAGTTGTGGATCTGATTTAACCGAGCATGGTCTGCTTCTTCTTGACATCGTAGATCAGATAACATCCACAACCATCGCAGGAATGGATTCTGATTCCAAGCCTTCTACGTCGCAGGCCCGCATATTTTGGCAACTTCAGTGGGTCGACTTTGAAGTGGCAAAGCCCAACAGCGGGCCCGCACTCGTTAGTGCCATCAGTACTGTCATCCGCTCTTAGGGCCTATCCACGCCCTAGCGACCAGAGCGCACGATATGCGTGAGTTGCCTTGAGGCCCGAACTGCTGGCACCGTAAATGTTGCGGCTCAGAGTTCCTCTTTTGGGAAGCAGCAGCGATCATAGTTGTAGACACCGTCCTGGCGTCAGCAGTCTGAAGCAGCATCATCCCTGAAGGACACAACGAACAACATTGCCGTAGCTTTCCACGAGACCACAACAGTTGCGTGCAGGCGCACCCAGCACTGTGCGTTGCCGTTCGGCCCAAACTTGGCTTCACAGCCTCGGAGCAATTCAGGAAACTGGCAGAGAGCTCACCAGTTGGACGTCATAGCCACCCTCGGCCAGCAGCAATTCTCGTAGCCGAAGCCCTCTGCCCAGCACTCGGAGTTGCCCAAAGGCATGACCTCACGGAGCAAAAGCTGCTTCCACACTCTCCAGCTCCAACAACCTCCGGTCACTGGTCAGCTGGGTAGTGCACGGTCGTACCTGGCGGAGCACACGCCTGGCCCGAGACGCTTACACGAAAACTTGGCAGCTGTTGGCATGGAAGCGTTTGACGGCATCTGCGCAGTCTTTGATACAGATCACGATGCAGGCCGCTGTCAGGCTGTCAGTGCCATGTGGAGAGCTCGCATCCCCCAATCCGCCGCCCCAGCCCTTCCCGCGCCGGGCCTTGGAGCCCGACACCCAGCCCTCTCCGGCTTCCCGGCCAGCCTCCCCGGTCCTCACGAAGCAGACGAATCATATATGTATATATATATATACATACATGTATATGTATGTATTGGCGCTCCAATGCCCCCGTCCGGAACCAGCACTTCTGCTCGCCTTCCTGGGTGCCCCAGACCTGGCAGAAGATGGTCCCGTCAATCTTACCACCTCCAAGTAGAATCCAAGGGCCGAGCCCAGAATTTGCAGTCTGGCAAGGAGAAGCAAACCTGCCAGCATGTTGAGGTTGCTCTAATGAACGTTGTCGACAGGACCGAAAGCACAATAAAAGGAACCACGAAGTGCTGGAACAGGCCAAGGCAAGAGCCTTGGCACAGGACTCGATCTCGCTCGCTACAAACCTGCCAGGCGAAGGATGGCTCGGAACGGGTCTGCGGGTCTGCCGGCCGAAGAGACTGTCATGTCTAAAGGCATTATAGGCAAGGAGTTCTTTCAAGCCAAGAAGCTTGTCAGAGCTCATGCAGTCGTCCAGGAAGCAGCCAATGGTCGCTCCGTAGCCCTCAGGCTGCGAAGATTCTCTTCGAATCAGACGAAGGAAATGGGGAACTTGGAGCCTGTAACACAAGACCTCTCATGGAAAGATGCAGTTTCTGTTGAGGCCGCCTGCAGATTGGTGAACAATGCCTGCCCGGCGTTCCTGATGACGGTGTTCTGCTCCTGTCGAGAGACTCTCTTATGAGCCTCTGCAAGGCCAGCATACCCCCATAGCAGAAACGAACATATTGCTTTGCTCCACAGCTGACAGGATGCATGCCACACTATGTTCGTGCTTGTTTCGAAAATAGACCTCTTGCAGCCTTGTTTCAAGATTCTGTGGCTGAGTGCATGCAGCTCTGCACGGTGTAAGCCAGGCATCATGCAAACACTGCGCAGCGAAAAGCTATGTGTGCATCAACTGCTGCCTGACAACCAGGCCAATTTTGGGCCGCCACTATGCCAATGTACATCAGCCTGCAGTCACAGGCCACCAGACTTCTGACATGAAGAGGCTGCTGACTTGATGTTTTTTTGTGGTGACACACATCCGCAAAAAGCATCTGGCTTACAAGCACCCGTGCTGCTGCGGCTTTCACAAATGGCAGATGCATGCAAACGACATTGGAAGGCCTCGGAAGAGATCTCAGCATGACGCCTGCAGAATATCCTGGCAGGAGAGGGAATGAGGCCCATGTATTCCACAGGCCAGAAAGAGGCAGGAGGGAGACTTGGTAAGGTCCCGGGCGCCCCTCTTCGCAGATTCTTCACCAATCGTATCGGCGGCTTCATGCCACACAAGACAGTGACTTCACCATTCTCTTGCTTTCACCTGGCCCTTCTAAACCCTAAGCCCGAAACGGTTAGGGTTACACTCCCTCTGTCTTTCTCTGGGCCTGTCGTGCCGAAGGTCTGCCGGTGCACCGGAGCTGAGGATCGAAAGGCCCGGCGGGGTTGGATTTGAGCCGAATCACAGAGCCGAAAGCGAGAAATGCAACATCTAAGTTTAGGGTTTAGGATTTGGGGTTTAGGGTTTGGGATTTTGGATTTAGGGTTTCGGATTTAGGGTTTAGGATTTAAGGTTTAGGGTTGCGATTCCCGTGCATGGTCTGCCATGTCGCTACGAAAAGTTGCCTGCACCAGGTACGTCGTATTTGGCATCCATGGCCTGAGCAGATAGCAGATACGCAACATGAAGCTGCCGAGCACCCATCTCTGAATCTTCGCCGGTAAGAACGAAGATAAATATATGTATATATATATGTATATATATGTATATAGATATACATAAATATATATATATATATACAGGTAAGCTCTGTGATGAGGATACGCATACCAGCATGCACAATGAAATTGCCAACTGCTGGAGGCTGCTTCCCTTCCGCACTCAGACAGTCTGAGGATGAAAGGAGAAGCAATTTCTCCCACAACTAGGGGGCGCGTCGGAACGCGGCCTTCTTCAAGCCCTCTTTCAAGGTCTGATCTTCTGGCGCCAGCTTGAGCCCAGCCTATCAGAGGTTCTTAGAGGCACCAAATTTGCATAAACAGCTTTTGCGAGCCTTGTAGGTCTCAGCAGCATCGTCGTACTTCTTCAAGAAGAACTCTGCAAGTCCCTGGCCCGATTCTCGGTTCCCTCTAGTCAAGCCTTCAGCCTTCGGTGGATTGTCGCGCCTTTCGCGTGTATCCTTTAGGCCAATCCGGCTTCAGCCGCACACACTCGGCCCCATCCTGCGCATAGACGGATACAGAGGCACTCGCACTGAGGTGCATCTGCAGCCTTTTGAAGCGCCCTTCGACCAGTCGTCTTGCCTCTAAAGCCTTGTCGTACTGCTCGAGAGATGCATAGCATGCAGACCTCGGCCGGCCAGGCACGGTGACCACCTACTCATCGGCTGCAGCTTGAACTCAGACCCCTAGAGGAAGGAATTCCAGCATCTTTGGTTGAGGACCGACAACTCACAAGAACCGCCGATTATGCCGTCCAAAACCCTCTCCCGAATGGCGCCAGATTTTGAGGCAGCCGGATGTGTACTTGCGGGCCTGTTCGAGAAGAAGACGTGGTCGCTGGGGTCATGCTTGATGGCCTGTCAAGAATTGATCCCTTCTACCCCGACGACGATCCCCTTCAGGAAGCTTGGGAAGCTTCAAGCAGAGGCGACACGTCTGACATCATGTTTTCTGTGCCCCTTGCCAACTTTAGTGGTATGTGCATCAACGGTACCACTACACGCCAGGCACTCCGTTTGCACTCGTTACAATGCCAAAACTGCTATGTCGAATGTCGCTGGCATGAGGTTGCTCTGATCTGCCCATTGGCGAGCCTCTGTGAAGTGCTTGATGGCCTCCTTGAAGTTTTTCGCCTCACACCGATGCAGACAAACAGATAGACAGACAGACGGACAGACAAACACATAGTGCAAGAGAAGACTGCGACAAGCCCTTGACCCGCAAACCCTATTGCTCTCTCTCTGACCGGTCGCGGGACGTGCGCCTGGAACTCCACGTTGCCCTTGGCCTTGGCCTCGGCCGCTTTGGCTTTATCAGCCATGGACGGGGCCGGCACCTGCAGGGAGCAAAGTGCCAAAGGGACCTGAGGAGAACAAACTTCATCAAGCCCACGAGGACATGATGAGGAAGAGGTGAAGCTTCCTTCGATGAGAGTCGAGTCGTCTGACCGAAATCTTCAGCAAGTTTGCAACGCGTCTTGACTTCTGCTCGGCCTCAACACCACACGTTGAATTGAGCGGAGCTTCCCCTCCCCTTGAAAATACTGCGAAGCGATCATGCAAGAATGCAGGAGAATGGGGTACAATATTTCTCAAGCAGTATTTTTCATATCTGCACATGCATGCAAACAGGCAGGTTATAGTTTGCAGACATGCTGGCATACATGCATGCATGTATAATACATACATACATACATACATACATACAAATATTATATATATATACATACGTATATGTGATATTGCATACATTGCATACAAATGTGCTTATTATGTTGTCCGTTGATCTGAATTCATTCATCCCGGCATGACCTTCTTCGCGTAAAAGCGCTTACTTTCGCAGCACTATCGCGGAACTTTCGAGGAGGCATAGTTACATACCTTTACAAATTATAATCTCGAGATATAAGCCGGTTTCCTAAAGCATGTGTTCGAGCTTCTCAAGGTTCTGCAAAGGCATCTGGAAGGTGTCTTAACTTGAGAGCTTGTGCAAGGCTTCCTAAAACAGCTTATGGGAGGCTCCCTACGAGTTTCAGGGCTGCGTGAAAGCCATCATAGTTGGAAGGCCATTTACGGGTTGTAGTTTTTCACGAAGTCGTCTTAAGGGTTGGATTCTTAAGCTTGAACAACGAGCCCAGACCTAGATCTGGCTATGTCGATTGTAACGGCACCTACGAGGAAACATTGGCAGCTAGGACTACTTGACCAGAGCAGCAGCCCCTCACAGCCAATGTTAGAAACTTGATAGATGCTTATGAGCAGGAGTAGCAACAGTAGTTGTAGTTGTAGCTGGAGTTGCAGTTGTAGATGTTGTAGTTGTAGTAGGTTGTAGTAGGTTGTAGTAGTAGTACTACTACTACTACCACCACCACCACCACCAAGACTACCACTACTACTACTACTACTACGACTACGACTACGACTACGACTACGACTACTACTACAACTACTACTACTACTTCTATGTACTACTACTACTACTACTACTTCTACTACTACTGAAGATTTCACTACTACTACTGCTACTACTACTACTACTACTGTACTAGTAGTACCAGTACCAGTACTAGTAGTACTAGTACTAGTGTAGTAGTAGTAGTAGTAGTAGTAGTAGTAGTAGTAGTAGTAGCAGCAGCAGCAGCAGCAGCAGTAGCAGTAGCAGGAGTAGCAGTAGCAGCAACAGTAGTAGTGATCGAAAGTTCAATCGGTTCTGAACACCAGGACCAGCCTGCACCGAAACACAAACAACACCTCATGTTCCCGCAGTGGCATGTCAGTGTTTCCTCAGCGCACCTGCCACTCCTCTATACATTTCACCAGAAGGCGCACTATTAAGCTGCCATCTTGCCCAGGCCTCGTGTCACCAATTAGTCGAACACGGTGAAAGGGCGATGGTGCACGGCAGTGCGGAAAACTTGAGGTGTAAGAGTGTAAGTATGAACCAGGATGCCGCGAGTCCTTTCAGCGGGCGGACGTGCAATCGAGTGGTCCCGCGCCTGTCCAACACGAAAGCAGGAACCTCTGGCCTGGTGGACTCCAACAGAAACTAGTCTCCGCTTGCTCCATACATGCGTACCCTGCTCTCAGCTACGACTCGTGCAATATCCTCTGAATTTGCCCACTGAGTAGGGAGTGAATTTCTGATTGCAGGAGCTGATGGGCATTTGCAGCGCACCTACTGGTGCTGCCTGCACTGTGCAAAGCGGGCAGCCCCTCTAACTCCTTCAGCAGCTGCTGCCTCTGAATTTAGATTGGAGCCCCGTCGTGGCAAGCAGGTGCGCTTCAATCGCAACGCCGCTTGTCTGCATTCACAGGAGCAGCCCGTTGAATTGGCGATGTGCTCACTTGCATCATGTGCCCTCGGATATGGGGACGTCAGCATCCAAACCGTCAAGCCAGTCGACCCGCACCCTGCCGACATCAAAAAAGCGCTGGGATCTCATGGGCGCAAGGGCCTCAACAACGCTCAATTTGCCTTCCTGGGCCTTCCTAACTTTGAGCGGAGCTTACGCACACGGTGCGCCTTAGACGCGTCGCCTCTCCCCAGCTCGCCGCAAGGGAGAGGGCGATCCAAGCAACATCTCACGGCTCAACGCCACCTGAGCAAAGAGAAAACATGCAAAACAGAACGTGCAAAACAGAGAAGCAACGTCGTCGGCCTTGCCTGGGCGTGCTCCGATGAGACCTTCCAGGCAGTGCTCTAATCTGCGCAGTACCAAGGAGTTCTCCGACATGACCAAAAATAGAAATAGCAGCACAAAATGATCTTCAGAATTCCGAGAGAGCCTGGTGAAAGATGACATGAACAATCCCAGAGCGGGATTGCTTCTCCGGCCTTGCTGTTGAAACGGAGCTCTTGCCGAAGATCGCGGACCATCTGCCTGCTTTCAGCAGCTTCAGCCGACTTTGCTTCGGGCAGAGGTCATTTATGCAGGGCCTCCAACAAACCGCAACATGCGTGCCAGTGACTACAACAGGTTTGTCTTGACTCTCCTCCGATGACGTTTACAGTTGAAGCTCGACACAAATCAGGGGACGACACGGACGTCACTGACACTGATGCTGATAGATGGGTCGCGTGACCCCGAAACACAGCGCACGATATGGGGTTAGTGCTCACGGCATCCTGATGCGTTGGATGTGGCACTCGTATTAAGTCGTGTCCCCCGTTATAAGCTGGCCGTTTCAGACGGGTCATCAACTCCAGTTGTCACGATTCGCGAGTGCACGTGCAAGTGTTTGATTCTGCCATTTGCTGCGACACTCTCGAAGGGCTTGTGTGAGAAATATGGATCCATGCGGCTTGCGGCCGGCAAATGAATGCTTGCGGCGCTCCGTTTCGAAGAGATTCCGGTGACTGGGAGACAAGGCCCACGCAAACCCCATTGTCAGTCTTGTCTCTACAGGACACGAACTCTTGCAAGTAATCTCTTGAGGCCCGCAAGCCTGAGCTGCTCCTCGTGGCACTCGGCGGCCGCGAACTCCTGACACTTCGGGGCCCAGACAGGGTGAATTCTGAATGCACAGAAGCACTGTCTGGCCCTGGGCCCCGCAGAACACAGCAGTGAGGCTCGGAAGAGTTTTCAACCTGAAGCTCACCTTCAGTACTCTCAGATAGGCAGACGTCCCGGCAACCGGACTTCACGGAGGCGTTGCCGTGCACTGCAAACTTTTGACATGGAGTTTCACTGGTCTACAAGGCCTGCAGTTACGTAGAGTGGCCACACAATGCCACAAGCAGTGCCTTCAGTTTACTCTGTGATGTGGAGAGATGCGGCAAGTGCTGTCAGGAAGGTACCCCTCAAACGGACACCAACATATGAGTGAGACGTTGTGCTTCGGACCAAACGGCCAGACGCATCCAGCTGTGCATTGAAATCTGAATCCGTCCAGCACGGTCAGCCGGAGAGACATTGTGATTTAATGGAATCTTCACAAGTTCCCGATGAAATCACAGCTCGGATCATAACTGCGACGATGCTGTGTACCGCACAGATCTTGATACAAGCGTATGAATGGGACTGCAGTCTAGTAAGCATGCTACTCCGGCTTGCACGTTTGCGCACACCACGATTCTAAAAATCGGTATTTGACCATCCAAGCTTCTTCGCTTTGGACAGGATTTCTGCGGAGAGATGGCAGTCATATTATGCAGGGCATCAGAAGTCCAACGCTTGTAGCAGCCAGAATTCTTCAGCTTCCTGAACCGCGCACAACCAATGATGGCGCACTCAGTCCGTGCCCTACTAGGGGGGGGGGGGGTTTAACACACATCAGGGCGCAGAAATATGCATCACCCCATGTAAACGCTGATTTCAGGGAATTACACATCAGCGCCGGAATTACACATCACACCAACTTTAATCCCGAAGGTGACGCTGGATTTTGTTGGTCGTTGCCCACGTAACGAAACCTCGCGGACGCCAGTGTTCTCGGCACGGACTGCTGCCACTTTGATGCGGCATTGATGCGTTTTAGTAGCGAGGCACGAAGGTGACGCTGGTTTCTGTTGTTGCATTACTGCAGCTGCATCTATCACATCTTACAACAAAGTCACCAAACATACACCACAAACTCGTCAAACACCATCTAAACGTAGTTCAATNGACGCTGGTTTCTGTTGTTGCATTACTGCAGCTGCATCTATCACATCTTACAACAAAGTCACCAAACATACACCACAAACTCGTCAAACACCATCTAAACGTAGTTCAATGATAGAAAACCTATTCGATTCTGTATTTCCCTGGAGAAGCTATTCTAGTGCGCCGGCACGTGGAGCTGCTCCTGCCGAGCCACTGTCATGTAAGGAAAGAGGAGCTGTAACAGTGGTATTTTAAGTAGTGATGTTCGGGTTAAAATTTGTGGTATAGATAGTAGGCCTGCGCGACGGCCGCGCGAGCTTGCGCGACCCAGAACAGTTCTCGAGACCTATCTGAGACTGTATTTCTGTAGAACCCATTCGACTCAAGAAACACGTCAGTGGCATCGCAGCAAACACCAAATCAAAACCAGCCATTCCCCATGCAGATGCTCGATTTTGCAAGCAGCCGCTCAAGAAACACATCAGTGGCATCGCAGCAAACACCAAATCAAAACCAGCCATTCCCCATGCAGACGCTCGATTTTGCAAGCAGCCGCTCAAGAAACACATCAGTGGCATCACAGCAAACAGCACAAACCAGCCATTCCCCATGTGGACGCTCGATTTTGCAAGCAGCCGCTCAAGAACCACCTCAAACTTCAGTGGCAGCGCAGCAAAGAGCAAATCAAAACCAGCCATTCTAGCTTACAAGCATGTCCGAGGATCCCGATTGACGCGGTTTAGCAGAATCCCCAACTGCACACTGGACCTGGGACGACTTAGGGCCTGGACCCTGCAGCAAACAAACACCGCAGATCATCATCNTTACAAGCATGTCCGAGGATCCCGATTGACGCGGTTTAGCAGAATCCCCAACTGCACACTGGACCTGGGACGACTTAGGGCCTGGACCCTGCAGCAAACAAACACCGCAGATCATCATCTTGGAAGTTTTTCCCCCATGTGCACACCGAAAAGCAACGACCCCACAACAAAGCTTCCCCCGAAGGTCTGGCGCTGCCACGAACAAAACACAACGACTTAGGCAACTGGGAGCAGGCCGGGCTTCGAAATGCTTAAACCGCAAGCTGACACTGAAACGGTTGATGTTTGGATGTATGCCAGGCCGGGCTCCGAAATGCTCGGCCCGGCTCCGAAATGCTTAACCGCAAGGTGACGCTGAAACGGTTGATGTTTGGATGTATGCTAGGCCGGGCTCCGAAATGCTTAACCGCGATGCGAGTTAAACCCTCCCCTCGTAGCGTGTTCTTCATATTGGATCTCCTTCAAGCTTGCCGAGACGTCTCTGCACAGCCCCGTCCCTCACGACTGAGGCGAGGTGCCAAGCTAGGTTTGAGCACTGCCTTCGCCAGAGGTTCTGTGCCATCGCCGTAGCCTTGATTTGACTGGACAAGGTAACGAGCTTCCAACCTGCCATTGCCCAGCTTCGGCCTACCAGGCGGCTGAAGATTCTTAGGCCCATGCTTAGCCACAGCGAGTCGCATGTCTTTCTTGCACAAGACCTCACGGCAGGCGCTGCAGCGCTGGATGCTGTAGAGGCAAGAAGGAACCAGGAATTTGATATGTCCGCTCTACTGCTATCACGATCACCGCAGTCTCCAAATGCAGCCCCGGGCCCCATCTTGGAACCCAGATGAACCCAAACATCTCCATCAGACTTGCTGTAAATGCAGCCATCTGGCGCAAGTTGGATTGCGGGCCAGCCATGTGCACAAGCAGTCCTCTGGAGCGAGCTGAGATCGAACGGGCAAGCCCTGCCACAACCGAATATTTCTACACTCTCAATGCCCACGCGACTCATGCAGCCCAGGCTCTGCACAAAACACGTGCTCACAAGGCAAGGCAATCAGCTCGCCTGAGTCGCGGCAGTGCGCACAGGTGAACAAAGCAGCCTGCTTGGCGTACGTGAACTACGACTGTCAATTCCCTTCAGAGCTCAGACGCCGAGCCCACAAAAAATCTCAGAGAGGTCCGACAGAGGCCCGGCTCCGGTCCAGGTGGCGCTTGTCGTCGCTTCCATCCAAACAAATGGCACAGCAGTCGAAGTCGCTGCAAAGCTCGGACTCGCGGCTCACCTTAGCAGCGAGCTGCGGCACAGACGAACGTGTGGTTCAGGGAACAGCCACAGTCTGAAAATGCTGTCTCAGCAGGCATTCGCAGACTCGGGCAATACAGCATCACGACCCTTTGCAAATCTTCGCAAGTGCGACTGCGACACCCTCCAGACAGTCCGCACCGTCAGAAGCCTCGGCTGCAGGCACTGAGAACCTGCGACACCCTCTCAGAGTCTCAGAGTCTCGGCCGAGCAGCTCTTCGGGTGAGAGGCCCAGGCCCTGCTGCGGCGGCGCCGGAACCCCGCCGGCCCAGGAGTTCACGGCAAAGGCCGAGGCCCCACCCTCAGCCGCTCGTCCCCCCATCCATCCCCAGTGCTCTCTGCTCTCTCTGCTCTCTCTGCTCTCTGCTCTGTGCAGGACCTCCTGCATCATTCGCAGGCGCTCCGTGGTGATTTCGCGCAGCCTCTCCATGGTGAAGACCTGCCGCACCGCCACGGAAGCCGAGACGGCTCCCAAAGTCCTGAACCGCGCCTGCTCGGCTGCAGGCCGGGCCGAGACCTCCCAAATCCAAACACACACCGTACGTAACGACGTAACAGTCTACGAGTCTACGAATCCACTAGGGCAAGACCTTCTTCAAAAAGACGTCGCCGGCCTGCGCACCGGTCGCCCGTCGATGAAACATCTGCATTTCGCGGGCCAGCGGCGTCAGCGGTGAGAAGACCCGGACTGGCAGGTACAAGGCCAGTGCGACAACAGACACGGAAAACGGAGCATGGCTTTGCTGCTCCGTACTCAGGTTGAACGGCGAGTGGTCTTGCTGCAAAGTTGTCAAGCTACCAAGGACAGAATTCTGGATGGTGTTGTCAAGTCTTGCCTACGACTCATCTGTGTGACTGACAAGAGGGTCGGCACTGCGGTGCAACACGTGCCGAAGTCACTGGAGCGGAAGTCCAACAAGTTGTTGGGCATGTTCGCTCGGCGCACAGGAAGGGGATTACCTCGAGATGTCAAGCAGGTACCGGCATATGAGCTTCCGACAAATCCACGGTCTCAAGTACATGGACAAGACAGGTCTTGCTGAAGTTGAGGCAAGGCACGTCGTTCTGGAGGTACATGGTGCCCTGCACGCCCCACGAGCTACTGCTGAACCAAGCAAACATAGTGAAATTTGACAACCCCTGGACCCAAAGTAGCGTCAGGCACGTGTCAGACCTGTACAATTGGAAAGAAGTGTGAGGAGACAAGACCCGGAGGCACAGGCTAAGATCTATAAGAGAAGCACGCAGTTCCAGTCTATGCGCAGATGCTGTCTTCGGACGTTGAATTACTGGACTGAGGGGAAGCAGAACCGCGAAATACAAGGGCTTATTCTGATTACTTTACATACTGCGGTAAATATCCCAGAGCGACAACATTCTTGCATGTGGATTACTACCAACAGAGTTTATCAGGCAAAACGACCCGATCAGGGACAAGGCCTTGCATGTTGTTACATGTTGTTGCGAGCCAGGCTCGCAAGCCAGAGCAAGAAACTCACGACAGAGATCCTTGCCAATGGTGACTTCCCATCCGGACTAGATCAAAATGGCCGACCGAGGACCCTCAATATGTCCTTGCAATTTGCCTCTTCCAAAACACTAAGACTAAGGGATGGACAGGTTCCTCCATACCAGAGCAGGACTGAAATCTGAAAATACCGTGGTGCAGTGAACAACACCGAATATGTGACCGGGACAGATTTGAAGTGCAAGAAGAATCTGAAAGGCCACATTCCCCGACTTCGCGCGTGCACCATGTCAGTTCAAAAAAACTTCCTTTTGGACGGCAACATCAAGCCGCCTGCAAGGCGTGGGCGGGTGATGGTCTCGGAAACAACGCCTTTACAAATTACCTGTCTATAGACTTATGCTGCTGTATTCATACGAACACACCATCGAACTGAGAACATGATGATGGTGAACAGCTGTTGCTGATGAAGGCGGAGATGACGGCGACAGTGATGATGTCGCCTCTTTTCGCCAATCAATATCTCCAACCAAGACTTGAAGACGGCCTGATTGAGAGCCGCTCTGCATTTTCTACATATGTAGCATGCACTTCTTCGTGCCCTTACTCTTAGGAGGACGATGAGCGATGCGGCTGCTTATTTTGATGAGAAGGAGGAGAGGAGGATCTGGGGATGACGATGGTGACAAACCAAGCAAGGTAGTGTAACTATGTGTAACTTGGCTGAACATGCTAAACTCGTTCGCGATAGATTCCCCGGTGTGCACGTACAAACACACGACTTCAAGAGGGATTTCAGCACGTCCATGTTTCGTAGCAAGACTCGTCCGAAATGGCTTTGCCACAGTTTGCGCGAGCCAGGGTACGATTTCGCACAAGGCGTTACAGTACAACTTAAGGTGTCTCCGAGCAGCACAACCACGCAAACTGCTTACCGTGTGGTGCTTTTTGACGAGATTTTCTGACACGGCTGAGGGTGACTGCTTGAGTTCAGTAGATGGGGTGGACACAGGTTTGGCGCTCCCTAGCTTCCCGACCTCGGGACAGCCGCGGCGCACTGACAGAGCGGCGGCCCTGCCGACGGTCGCGGGCCTGGGCTTCAGCTCACTTGCGTTGGGGTAGCACGGGCATGAAGACCGTTAAGACCGTTCCCGCCACATAAGCTCCGATGGGAATTCCTCATTCCATATCAACGCTGCGAACAGAACCTAGAGCCCGATGCCTCGTCTTGAGCAGTAGACCTAATGTCTTTCCTGTCTTCCTGCTTTGATTTTGCTAGCTTCAGACTGCTTTGGTCACCATATCATATCAACAGTCCGTTAGTGTTTGGGGTTACGGATCCAAGGGGCCAGGGAGATCCGAAGGTCCACTCTTTGAGAGAGCTGATGATGTCACTTCCCGCCTCCCCTGCTCCAGATTTTTGAAGGCAAGCCGCAGTAGGATGGATAGCCCGCAAGGTCTGAGTGGGTGTCAGCTGCTGCACGCCGGATGTGTCCATCGGAGCCTTCACAAGGCATCGTGTGCGGGAAACTGCCTATGCGAACCCGACAAAATCCAAACGAATCCCAGCAGGCCCCAGCGTGGCCAGGGATGAACCAGTGAGGCAGGCCCTGGGCTCAATGCCGTGTGTGCTCACGCAGCATCACAACAAGACCATGAAGACGACTTCGTCATGACACAAGAGCTGCATCCAAAGGCCACGGTAATAGCATGCAGGGGCTCCTATATGGGCAGCGGACTTACGCTGAACGCAATCAACACCGGGCTTGACATGGATACAGTACATGTAGGCAGCCCAACTTCATGCGATGCAGCTCTCTTGCTTCCGTCGTTCAGACGAGGCTCGGATGCTGTGGCTGTCGGGTCCTCCTTCGCGGGACAAGCGCTGTAATGCTTTGCAGTGACATTTGTGGCTCCGCAAGCTTCAGATGCTGCAAAGCAGATCCTGGCCCTTGCAAACACGAGCTAAGAAAGGCCCGGCCTGATCCATGTAGTTCTCTGTGGGCGTTCGGTTCTGGGCAAGCTCCTGTCTCCCAGGGCTCGGGAATAGCACAGTCCATCGCAGCTATATGGTCTGTATATGTCTATATAACATATTGGGTGTGAGCAATGCGCCAGCCTCGAACCATGCTTGGAGACTGACGGGAGAGGGCACGCCAGCGTGAGGGCCGGCCTTGCTGAAGCCCGGTGACCACTGAGCTGCAATGAAGCTATTGCAGAGTGAAAAGCCATTCCAAAGAAGCAGCAGTCTGATCACAGAGGGGTCATCCAGAGAAGCACTACACGGAACGTCTGTTGGATGAAAACAGTCGAACAGTAAGTCAGTAAGGGAAGATGGGGGGCCCTTTACCGTTGGTGGCAGTGCACCTGCCGCTGCGGGCCCGCGACTCGCCTGACTTCCTCGCGACGAAACGGATGACAGCAACATGGACGAGTCCATAGGGCCACAAGATCGACATCAAGCGAATGCACGAGCCAGCAGCCCTCTGAGACACCGGTGGCTTGTGTCAAGTCGAAGTGTCCTCTCCCAGTCGCCGCATGTCGGGCATCGGGGCCTGGCGCCGGATTTGTGACGCCCGGATCGGCCCAGGCTCTGCCTCCTTTGATGCAGAGCAGGTATCAGGTCACTTTGAAAGGTCTGCGCCCATGCGTACGGCCCTACAGCCCTACGGCCCTACGGCACCAGCACCGGATTTGCAGCTGCGAATGCTTTCGGAGCTGCTCCTCAAGACTTGGCACAGCGAAGAACAAATCGAGGAAGAGCCAGAGAGAGAGAGAGAGAGGAAAAGAGCAGGAATTCCTGCTTCTTGTCCGGACATTGTGCTTGTTGTCGTGTTGTTATCGCTGGGATTTATGCGTCGAGTGAAGTTCTCCGAAGGGCTCGGGGCTCGGAGCTAGGAACATCCTAAACAACCGGAAGGACGCACCCAAAAAGATCTTGTTGAAGTACCTAAGCCGTGGATTGCTCCAATCGCCAATGTCAACTCCAGAGGGTTTGGAACTCGGTCAACATTCCCGCTCATGGTCGAAAGTTTGCTGGCCAGCGCCTCCTTTTGGACTCCCACAGCTTCCGGAAAGAAGCCCTGAAATCAGGAAGCCCAGGCTTGACTAGAATTCCTCAAAGCAAAGAAGCCAAAAAGGTACTCAAAGAGGTACTTTCAGCATCCTCGGAGTCCACGTCTTCCTGCAGTGCATTCACAGAAAACCAACGGCTGGCTCTGAACAGCCAGCGGGCCTCGTCATAGTCCTCCTCATCCCATGAAGAGTCGGGGCATGCAGCAGGGGCCTGCGTTCAGCTACTAGCAAGTCCTGCATTAGTGTAGGTCCGTAGGTGCTGTGGCTCGTCCGAACGCCGCCTCCTCGGACCGTGCACGAGGCTGCGACTCGGATGGAGCCCTGCGGAAAGCCTGATGGCTTCACTTGTTGCAGCTTCCCGGCAAAACTGCTCCTCTCCTGCCAAGCACCTGGCCTGCGAAGGATGCGACTTGGACCGGCGATTTGCCTGCAAACGCTGCTACATCAGATACTACGTTACTACGTCGCAGGTACGAAACCGACCTCTGCGTCTGCACCACTGCGAGGAACAGGCCTCGCAGCGCGAAGAGCTGGAGCTACAACTCAGAGCAGCAACGCAGCTACCCTCATAGGATGCTCCAGACTTCGTGGGAGGTCACAGAGCTTCGCAGGCCGAGTCCCGTGGCCTGAAGGGCTGAGAGATGCCGTCCTGAATCGATGATCGAGGCTGTGCCACTTTGCTACTTCCACTCTTTGAGATTGGCGCCTGGGGAAGGGCCACACCAGAGTGAAGCATCACCGCCATGGCAGAGCACTGACCGGCCGGGTGCATGTAAATACCTCCGTCTCCTGCCTCGTGCATGAACTCATGTACATCCGAAACTTAAACATACGTGCTTATGCAGGTTGGGCGATTTGTGCGAGTATATGTGTGCGGGACATCCATACTAGTATCTGCGTGTAGATAATACTTATGTATTTATAGACAGAGAGAGAGAGAGAGAGCTGAAGTTGAAAGACTAATAAGTAACGAAGAGATCCCTGACACATGCATATATAAGTAATTATGTATGTTATGTATGTACGTGTGTATTTTTGAGACGTATCTACCAGTCTATACACATATTATATATACATATATGTGCACACATACATAGTCTCACATACATGCAGCAAGCACGCACATGTTCACATCAAATGTACATAAGTGTGTGTGTCTTGTCAAGGGAGGCATACTCAGAGGGCGTTGGCACTTTGGCCTCAGAGCCGAAACGTTGCCATCTCCGACTCCATGTGAACACGTGGAATGCGCGCTCTTCCTGGACGAGCCGCGTTTGCGGAACCGCGTTTGCGTTTGACTGTCTGATATTGCAGTCCTTCGCCTGCGCTCGAACGCTATTCACCTGGCTTGGCAGTTTTTCCAACGAGTCAACGGCACATCTGCCTCGATCTTGAGCCCTCTGAGCTAGAGAGACATGCGTCGCGGGAACTTCAAAACCAGAGGTGACGACAGGCTTGGGTGAATCCTGGCTGGTTGAATGATGCAGTGTCTGCGTCTTGAAATCAGAGTGCAATCAACTCCGCGCTGGCTGAACATATGCATCCCTTCCACTGAAGTCACTGTTGATGCTAGCTTGTGATCGGAGCGTTTGGTCGCTTTGCTGTCCTTGCTGCTGTTACTCTTCTTGCCTGAGCTTGATTCACTGTGATCGGATGGGCCCGGTGTTCCAAACTGCCCGAATATCTTAGATATAACCTTCTACTTCTGCTATGTCATGCCTTGGACCCGCGAAGATTCAATCCGTGGCTTGAAGTCTGAAGGCAGTGCTATGCTTATCCCCGCAGACTCCCTCGTACGAGCAGGCAGCTGTATGGGAGTTTAGTACCCTAAATAGTAGGATCCTTTTTGTAAGGACCCCAAAATGAGGTAGCCCTAATCTTCGGAAACTCCCGCTTTCATCCCAAATACAAACGTCAGCACCTCCGCCGACATCTCAGCGATGGAGGCGGACACCTGGCGAACCTCTGCCCACTTGCGAATCTCACTTTGAAGATGTTCGCATGTCTTCTCAACATTCCCCCAGAAACGATTGCAGCGCACAGAGTCAACGTAAAGCAGTTTACTTGTAGCAGGGGTGAGAACGGCCTGGGCAGCTGCAGTATGTGCTCTCTTTGTCTGCTCTTACAGAACACTACACGCGGGATCCATGTTCAAGCGCACATGCCCGCAAAAATTTGGCATGCCAGCGTGCCATCTTGGCGGGTCAGATTTGCAACGCCGGATCGGAATGTCTTCACACTCAGCGGATCATTTTGCTACATTGGCATCAAGGCGTGACTTTTTGACTTGGCCTGTCAATGGTGTGTTTTGAATGTTTCTGTGTATGTTACACGTATCTCAGTCCTTTCGTGCTGCCTTGAATGTTGGGTGTGCCACGCCTGCCAAAGCTTCGGGCAGCGTGCCACTCTGGATGCATGAAGGACCCAACACCAGAATCCTGCATGGAATGAAGGGCCTCCAAGGTCTGCCCTTCTCTTGGGAACCAATGTTTAGGCCTCGAGCAGAACCCTGAAGGGCCTCCTCCTCGCGCTGTCGCAGCTTGCGGGCCCAGGTCCGACGCCGGGATTCCAGCTGCTGGACACCTCGCGAGACGTGGGCCACTTGGCTCGCAGGTCGTGCGTACTTCAGCGCTCTTGCAACGTGGGAAAGAGGCTTGAAACTCACGGAGCCCATGGCAAGCCGGGATTCCAGGGCTGCGACGATTCTGAAGCCGATTCAGCTTCGTCTCTGCCTCTGTCAAGGGCTTTGGAACGTTCTGCTGTTATGCTGTACCCAACTACACTGGCTGATAGCCGGTCCAGACAAGTACCGTAGTCTCTGCGACCATACAAGTGTGGATCGCAAGCAAAAAGCCACGGCTCTCAACACTCGGCCAGCGGATTTTTGGAGCCTCCCAGAGCTTCTTTCGGCCAGCCACATCTTCGCTGCAGGACTCTTTACGAAGCTTCCAGTTGTGCTCCTGCCAAGCGTGGTGTTGATGCGCCGCCGCACCACTTTGGGTGCTCAACTTTTCACCCCATGCCACGACCGGACGCCGGTCGTCTCCTCTGCAGCCCGGACTCGACGGGAAAGCTCCTAAGCCAGAAACGTGCAGTCGGACGAAGGGGCTCGAAGCCAACGGACATGGAAAACGTCCTTCAACTCCCCCTCCGCGGCACGGCGCACCTGGATGCTGGCATGTTGAGAGACCGGAGTGCAACGCCACAAAGCTCTGCCTCGAAGACCTTTAGTTCCAGCTGTCTGGACACGGATGCCAGCACTAAGCGCTGCGAAGCCTCTGCAGGTGCAACTGAGAGTGCGACCCTGAGCCGTCTCAGGGCGCCTCCTTCCGAGGCGTCGTGGTCATCGCTGGCTCCTGCGACGGGTACTCTGTCTCCAAACATCTCATAGAGACGCTGCAGGAGCAAAGCGACAGGTTTGAGTCGCGGAAGTGCTGCAATCACGGGCTCCCTGCTGCTGTCACTCGTTCATATGCGCATCTTGGGACAACTTCTGAACCAAGAGCAGACTCACAGAAGGCTGTGGGGATTATGTCGTAAGCAGAGCGTGGATTCTGTGAGAGCACAAGCGAGGTATAGCCCTAGCCCGTGCAGGCTGACTCTTCACTCAGGAGCGAACCTGCCAAGCCTTGGGCACTGCGGGTGCTTGTCTCGGAGAGCGATCTGTCCGAGTCTCTACCTGAGTTCAAACTGCTACGTCCAGGCCTCGAAATAGCTAGCAGCTAGCAGATCACTGCACCCCACTATAGCGAGGTCAAGGCATGCGGCTGGCGTCCCATCTCCGAAAGCGCCTTCACCTTCATCGGAGCCGAATGTGTCGGGCCTAGTCTCGAAACGCGATTACTCCCACATGATGTCTTGCTCATCTTAAGATGTGATATCTCATGGCTGCCCCGAAACCCATCTTCGTTCGGGGGTTGTTGTGTGCTCCTGCATGTCAAGTGGGGCCCCAAGTGCTGTGAACGCACGTTGCAAGATCCCTGCCTCTGCATTCGCAATGCTGCATTTCGGGCTCGTGGGGTGATTGGGGATGCAAGGGTGCATAGTTCCACCTTCCTAACTTGGTTTCAGGACTTGACTTGCTCTGCCATGCTCTGCCTGGCTTGCAGGTCCGTTGCGGGCGGCAAGCAGACCCTGCACGAGACTATGCCGAAAACAGCACATTCTGCGGAGATGCCAAGTGCCTCAGACTGGAGAACGTGGAGCATCAGAGAGTTGAGGCTGCGCAGCTGCGCCACTCGACGATGCTGTCCCTTCAGGCATTGAGCTGAAACACGCAAGCACAGGTGGATGCGCAAGCCCAGGAGTAGTGCTCAAATCATGTGCATACTTGGGCATAACGCCTCTAGCTCTCTGCCGATTCGCTCAGCAAAGCCAGAAGGCAAGGAGTCTGCATACCTCCGGATGGGCCACATGTGGTTCAACAGAAAATACGATTATGACTTCTGCTTAGCTGCTAAGGAGAAGATGCAACATGATCCAAATCTTCCGGGACATGAAAACTATGTGTTGCGCACTCAAGAAGCTCATACTCCAGCGGAGACCAGTCTGACGGCAGCCGTGGCGAATCCTCCACATCGACCTGCAGCTGTGTCTGAATTCAACAAGTGCGTCGACAGGCCACATTTCTGAAACTGAACACATGTCACTAGAAGTGTCTGGGGACTACCTTATGATACGCAACGGCCACCACGCCACACTTCTTATGGAACTCTGTGCTGGGCACCTCCTCAGCATCTTCAATGATGCCTCAAATATCAAGGCATAGAGTGCCACAAAGGTGCCGACCTACGTGCTTAGCTCCATGCGTTGAGGGGTGCTTGGAACGGGCATGGCCCCCCTGGGCAGAAGATAGCCCTGCCAGCAGGAGGGCGCAAGTGTGAAGAAACCACCAAGCACAAAACGCTCGCCCAAACCCCAGAAAGGATTTGCTTTGCAGTGAATTTGCCACGGTATCCCGGCCTGCCGAGTCATGGCGCAACAGGACGCTGTGAGCCAGGCTTCAAACGACACCAGAAGAGTTGTCTGTCACATGCTTCATGCACTCTGCCTAGCTCCCGCAGTCTCTCAAAGTCATGATACTAAATCTGAAGTGACGGAATTTGTTTCCAAGCAGTGCCGCTTCTCGCCGAAAGGCACGCCACACTTCTGTCCGTGGAAGCTTTGGTGAATGGGGGACCATGTGGCAGCTCATCTTGATGTGCTGTCATTCGTTCTGGGTGTGCTTGCTTTGCGTGGCTCTGCACTGTACTCGGACGTCTCACATTTCTACGGCTCATGTGTGTAATCATGACTCATGTGGATTTGCCGGCTCACTCGAAAGCTTTCGACTCCAGACTTTCAAGGCCATCACCAATGGCACCGGCAGGTTTCACCGTGGGCGGACCCTGTCAATCTTGGCTGGAGGAGGCGAAAACGGAAGCATCTCAGAGCTGACTTCACTGTCCTCTCACCATGTGTAAAACTCTGTAGAAAGTGAAGACAACCCTAAACCCTTAACCCTAAACCATTGATTGAGAAGATGTCCGCCTGGAAGCTCTTCGCAGCAAGGGCGAACTGATTTTGTCGGCCGTTAGCGCCGCTGAGCACTCCCTGTCCGATCTGAGATTGACTGGATTGGGTAGTGTATGTCGCCGAATAGACAAACGGCTGCACAAGAATAGCAGGGCCGACAGCTATTGGAACTGGCCTGTTTGATCATCCATGCTGCAGCAACAAGTGCTGTTCGATGCTGGCAGGTGAAGGGATGTTGCTCACTCTACCAAAGTCGCCCCTGTCGGTGATCTTTGACAATAGTCATTGTTGAATCTCCGCACATCCTACCCTTCTCGTGATTCCTGGGCCTTGATCCTCACTTTCGGAATGGAAGGCCCCAAAAGGAACCCTCTGCACTTTGGAACCCTACACCCCTAAACCCCTAAAACCCTAAACCCCCAAAACCCTAAACCCCTAAACCTCTAAACCCCTAAACCCTAAACCCCAAACCCTAAACCCTAAACCCTTCGGCCTCCGTTTTCAGGGCCTTGGTCTTGAAGGCGCCGGTCTGGAGCGCCTCGAAGGGATGCTCCCCGCTTCGTGGGGCACGCTCGAGGCCACCCACCTTGAACCTCAATGTTTAGGGGTTTAGGGGTTCAGGGGTTCAGGGGTTTAGGGGTTCAGGGGTTCAGGGGTTTAGCGGTTTAGGGGTTTTGGGGGTTTAGGGGTTAGGATATGAAGAGAAGGTTCTCTTATCTAGATGGACAAGCTGGAGTCAGTTGGAGAGTGGCCTAGGTGCCATCTGGGCTCTGACTTTGGAAAGTTTGGGAGGGTTCACAGGAGCCAGGAGAAGCCCAGGTGAGTAGCTGGGTCTTGGAGAACGAGGACGGGTTGGAGGCCCTGGATGCTGCTAAGAAAGCCTACGGCACGACACTGCATTCTGTTTTTTAGCGCTCCAACCAAACATAAGCACGAGCCTCTCCTGGAGATAAAACGATTACACTGCTTCTGTGACTTCTTGAGCTCTGCTTTACCTCTTTTGCACAGCCGTCCAAAGGAGTACATGTCCCACTAGATGTTGGGGCTTTGTCCTGGGCAAGGCACGGCCCCTTCTGCTGCCCATTCTCTGCCTTGGAGTAGAGAATACCTGTCGGCGCAAACCTCGGCTTCGGAATGAACCGTTCTAGTCCCTCCAGGACAAACGGGCTGAGTTCGGGGCTTAGTCTCCTTGATCATGATGTCAGTGTCTTCTGCACATTCCCCGAGCCAGCTGAGCCAACACAGCATGCGCCTTGACGAGTTTACAGATGACACATGACCATCTCAAGCTCTCTTCATCTCTCTTCCAGCCATGGCTTCAACAGACGACCTGTGGCAGCTGCAGCAAGCTTTGTTCAGAGCTGCGGAAGTCATGCGGACAGAGCTGCAGTTAGTACTGCAGCCGGAAGGGTGGGGCGCTGCCCTATCCATGCATGTAAGTTGTCGCTGTCGCTTCGATTCAAGCATCTTGATGCGTCTTCCCGAGTCTTGCAGGATAGGACCCGGCTCCACCCTTGAGACCCTTGGGCTTGTGCTCTCGGAGCTCTGCCATTCCGCAGCTATGCCAGCTAGCTCTAAGATCTCTGAAAGCACCGGCAGGAGCCGTCTTGAGACGTCCGGTCCAGTGGTCCTCAGAGGCATCTCCCTCGAGGCTGCGCAAGCCTGCGACCGAATCGGCAAAAGCAACCCCTGCAGCGGTGTTGACCCGCAGGTGACATGGCCTCCGGCAGCTCTCGCAGGCCAAGGATCATCGAGGTGGTTCTTCCGTGGATGCGGCATCACTAGATGGGATTGTCCTGAGCTTGAGGGCAAGCTACAAGCTTGGGGGAATAGACTCCTACCCACCGATTTCACCTGCTCTGCAACAGATCCGCAAACATGGAAAACAAGAAGAGTCAAGAGATGAAGTTCGGAAGGGCTTGTGTGCAGATCAGGCGGCAGAGTCGGTGGTTCTTCGCTGGCTCTGTCACCAGGAGCAACCTTCGCTGCAACGTCTTCGCTGCAGTATGCCATGTTCGATTGACTTCTAGTGGCCCCTTTTTGGTGGATCCCTGCGAGGTGATTGACGAAAACACTCGGCAGATTGCTTGGATCTGGTTAGACAGGTTCAGTCAAGTGGCATTCAGGCGACGTCTCTTCGCTCCCTGTCAGAAGCAGTCTACACAAGGTTCGATCACTTCTATCTCCGCGATGTTCCACGGTTCCACAAAGCTGACAAAGCAAGATTCAAACTTGCGACCTACAGTAATTACAAGCAGCCTCCTGCCTCCGCACTGGGTTCTGAGACCGACACCGTTGTCGCTACCTGCACGTGGAATGTGCGAACAAGACATGCCACTTCAAGTTCTCCAGTCACCGACGCAAAGCACCGGGACTACAACTGAGCCATGCTGTGAGCAAAGTGCATGCCAGCCGATGTGAAAGAAGATGCCTCGGTAGGAGGATCTGCGGTGCCCTCCATCCAAGATGGCACTGAGAAGTCCGTCACAGTCGGCACCTCCTCGGGCTCCCGAGGCTCCTCCTCAATCATCTCTGGGGACACCATCTCTGCTGAGTTCATCTCCGCTGAGTTGAAATCGCCTAACAGCGATGATTCTGGCAGTGCAGAATTCCTCTCCGATGAAATCATGTCTGGAGATACCAACGGAGCAGATGGCGGGCATGGCAGAGGTGAATGAATCGCTGATGGAACTGGCGATCCAGCTCCATCTGGAAGCCCAGGTGTGGCTGGAGCAACGTGCCCTCCAGGAACTGGCACGAAACCAGGAGTTCCCGGTGGAGCACCGGCACCTGGTGTGCCTGGCAAAGTAGCTGGTGTCATCGGAATAATGAAATCCCCACCGGGCACCGGCACGAATCCAGGAGTGCCGGGCACACTGCCTCCTGGTGTGCGGGGTTGATTTACAGGAGTGGGAGGTGGAGGTCCTGCTGGTGTAAAGGGTTGGTTCATCGGAGTGGGAGGTGGAGGTCCTGCTGGTGTAAAGGGTTGATTCACCGGAGTGGGAGGTGGAGGTCCTGCTGGCGTAAAGGGCTGATTCACAGGAGTGGGAGGTGGAGGTCCTGCCGGTGTAAAGGGCTGATTCACAGGAGTGGGAGGTGGAGGTCCTGCCGGTGTGCGGGGTTGATTGGCGGGAGTGGGAGGCGGAGGTAGGTATGTATACACATACACATACGTATGAACGTAACTGGAGATGAGCGCGAGTATGTGTGTGTATATGTACAGATATATGAA
>BGNK01002770.1:0-36984 GCA_003297005.1 Symbiodinium sp. clade A Y106
AACAAATAAAGACAAAGTTTGCCAAATACGAACATAAATAAGGTTTTGGGCCCTTTACATATAAGCCCTGTTGATCTAATCCCTGTTGTTCTGGTTCGGCGCAAACGGTTAAGGATAAAACCTAAACCATAATAGCTCATAGAACCCATAGCGGAACTCCTGAAGCCTGAAGGAGCCCCTGTAGCCCGGGGCCCTTATCAACCCCTAATTACACCCTAAACCCTAAACCCTAAAGAGCCCTTAAATTGGCCAAAACCCTAAAGACCCCTTAAATTGGCTAAAACCCTAAAGAGCCCTTAAATTGGCCTTCATCGCCCGAAGGCTTTGCCGTGGAGGTCGGTCACGGCCCAAGCGGCCTCGAGTCTGGTAGCGGCACGCGGGCGCGAAGCCGAGCGGGGCTTCATCGGGATGCAGGGTTCGTTTTTTTGGTTGAGGACTGTATGAGGTTTTCGTAGGGTTTTGTAAGGGTTGTTTCAACATTGTCGGGTTTGGGTTCAGGGATCTAGAGCCTTTGAAAGGACGTTTTGGTAGGGTTTTGCTGGATGTCTTTGATGTGTTGGGGCTCTTGGGGTTTAGTATAGAGCTTGAAAAGGGTTTCATAGAGTTTTCGTGGAGTTTGATGTGGGCTTTGTGGGGCTTGACTGGGTTCCTGTAAGGCTGTAGGTATACTTCACAGGTTATACAACGGCAACGGCACCACCAGGGTTCTACAAGGGCAGTGTAAGAGTTTAGGTTTAGGGTCAAAGCGTCCATGTACCTGTACAAGCCGATATAGTACATATATAATATAGGCCTTAAAGTACATATATAGGCCTTATTAAAGTGGCCCTTATAAGTTGTGTCAAGCATGCATTGCAAACGTGCATGGATCTCAGAATACTGTTTTGTTGGATTTGTCCAGGGGTTGGGGTTTGGGAGATTAAATTCAAGGTTTAGCGGTTTGTGGACTTTGTGTAGTATTCTTGTTCTTTTCAGATTGCAGGTGAGCTCTAGGACCGAGGGACGGAGGGAATTTAGGGTTTGTGGTTTCGGAGTTTTGTGGGCATGCGACGACTTTTGTTGGGGTTTGTGGCTTCGTGTTGCAGGGACTTCCAGTTTCACACGGCATTTAATATTCGACAGGGGTCAAAGTAGGTAGTTTTGGGGGTTTGGGGCTCTCGGTGCGTTTAGGGTTCGTAGCTTCACGGCCATTACAAGGCAAAGGGTGCGAATCGCTGCTGAAGGAAAGCGTGCCAGAACCCCAGAAAAAGGAAAAAAACCTAAGCGCCTCAGGCTCAGAAATAGCCCAAGAGCCCTATAAACCCTAAACCCCTGTACGAAAACCGATGGCAAGAAATCCCGAAATCCTGGGCTCCTGAACCTAAGGGCCCACAAAGGGTTTTGAAGGCTCGAAGCTCTGGACAGGGGTCCTAAGCTGCAGTTCTTGTCTATCCACTGTTTTGTGTCTCTAGTCCAAAGCTCGCCGTGCGAAGCTCGGCTGCTTGCAAAGCCCTAAACCCGAAAGTCCATTTGTAGACACCCTTGTCAGATCCGAAGCTTAACTACAAGACCCCCCTAAACCCTAAACCCTAAACCTATGCAAGCCTGTATTTTTGTTTACAACACGAATTCAGGCCGTGGCCGTGTCGGAAGATGCAGATCCGTCAGGGCCCCGGGACAGTTTCGTCGGCTTCTAGAGGAATTCAGATTTTGGACTTTGGGATATGCATATGGGTGGTTGTCAAAATTAGGGTCCCTTTTTGGGTCCCTAATATAATACGGCACCTATATGGGGTACCCAAAAGGGGCCCTAATTTTGACAACCAACCGTATGTGCAGTATGCATATACCCACACCAGCATACATACATACACATACGCATACACATACACATGGACGTGCAGATGCACATGTACACACCTACACACTTTCAATTGTACATGACATGACATCAAACACATAAAATTCATAGCAACATCTTGGGCAGGGTCTACACCACTGGACACACTACAGTCGGGCACATGATGGCTTGGAATGGGTCTTTCGGTTGTTTGTGTGCGCTGCTGTTGCGTGTCTTCATGTGACGCAAACTCGTGTGCATGCTTACATGCATGCATGCAGACAGGCAGGCAGGCAGACATACAGATAATTACATGCATGCACACACAGACCGACAGGCAGGCAGGCGCAGAGACAGACAGACAGACACACAGATACACAGACACATAGACAGACAGACACTCAGCTAGATGCATGTACATGCAGACATACACATACATGCAAGGAGCACGCAGACGGAAGCATTTCTGTCTCGCACAACTACATGTTGTGAGCTGAAACATCTGGCGCTTGCACCCGTGCTGGTCTAAGTCAAACAGCAGCCTTACGCCTTCCTCCTGGACCACCATCTCTCGTCTAACAATAGGGTTTTGGGGCCCATTATACTATAATATTAGACTAATTTGACCATAATTAGACTATAATTAGACTATAAGTAGAATAAGGAACCCCCAAAATAGTATAGTAGGCAATTATTGAAGCCCCGAAGCGTTGGACCCTAAACCGATCTGGGGTCGTAGTGACTCCAAGGCTGCCGCTGATGGTCGAGCCTGCAGAGATCGGGAGTCGGAACCCAAGGATGTGACAGTTTAGGGTTAGGGCTTAGGGTTTAAGCAGGGTTTAGGGCTTAGGATTTAGGGTGTAGGATGTTAGGTTTGTTTGCGGCCGAAAGGCGAGTGTCTGGGTCCTGGACGTAGATTGGGTCTATGGGCTTTACCAGTAGGTATTCCTGAACCTGTTTTTCATTGATTAAAATCAGACATCTAACATCTAGTCGTCGGAAGCTTCAAAGTGGGGCTCTCGGCCCAAAAAAGCCGAACCACTCTGTCCGGCTACATACTGGTGTTGGGATTGACGAATGGATCTCGGGGTAGTCCATAGCTAGTTTGGGGTTTATGGGCTTCATCAAAAAGCAAAGAAACACAAGCCAGAACCCGACACCCTTCAATCCCTTCAGCTTTGCTGTTGGCAACACCTCAAGCCCTGACCCTCAAGCCTTAACGTGTTAATACCTAAGCCCTGAAACTCTAACCTCTCCAGTGCTTAACCCCCCAAACCCGACTCAGACCTTAAGCCCTAGACCCTTAAACCCAAAACCCTCAAGTCATAAACCCTCAAGTCCTAAACCCTCAAACCCTATCGGCCCTATCGCGTTAATTCCTGAACTCGCAAACCCTAACGGGATAAGCCCTGAACGCTTGAGCCCATTCCTTTGTCATAGTTGGGTAACATTTTACATTTTTATGAGTACTTAAGCCCAATAAGGAATAAAAACGTACATTTTTAATCCTATCCCAACCAAACTCGTAAACCCTAACGGGAAATATAATTCCTGAACTCTTGAATTCAGTTCATTCAAGCGAGGCCGAGACGATCCGCAGCTCTACAACTGGGCAGCCGAAGAGATCAGGTCTGTGTTCAGGGTTTAGGGTTCAAGGATTAGGGTTTGGGGTTTTAGGGTTTAGGGATTTAGGATTTAGGCGCGTAGGGTTTAAGGATTTAGGGTGTAAGGATTAGGGTTTAGGGGTTTCGGGCTTAGGGGTTTAGGGACTTTGGGATTAGGTTTCGCGTTCAAGGATTAGGGTTTGGGGGTTTAGGGCTTAGGGATTTAGTCTTAGGGACTTATCAGGGTTCGATCAGGGTTTAAGGATTTAGGGTTTAGGGCGTTTAGAGCTTTGCAATTTAGCTTTAGTGACTTCGGGATTTGGTTATCGCGTTTAGGGTTTACGGATTTAGGGATTAGGGTTTCTGGTTTAAGGTCTAGACCTTAGGGATTTAGCGATTAGGGTTTAGCTGGTTTGGGGATGATAGGCTTAAGGCTTAGGCTTGGGGTTGTTGCGTCTGTGCAGCCACCCGAGAACGGAAAACCCGATCAGCCCCAAACTCCTAGACCAACCTCGCTAAGCCCCTACGCCCTGACCCTAAACCCTAAAACCTCAACCCTAGCTTGGGTACTGCCCCCCACTCAGTAATAGTTGGATAATATTCATAATATAGATATATTAGGACCCTAATTGTTACTGTATGGGGGCAGTACCTAAACCCTAACCCTAAGCCCAAAACTCCAACATAAAGCCCTAAACCCTACAGTAGGAGTTAAGGTGGGAAGGTTGAGGGCTCGGTGCCCCAAGCCTAAATCCTCTTCCGCTCTGTTTGAAGACCTAGCTTAGGGTTTAGGGTTTAGGGGTTTAGGGCTTAATGCAGGGACTTTGGGTTTACCCATAGGCCCCATAGTAGTTCCTTTTTGGGGTTCATATTTAGAATCCTATAAGGTAATCCCAAAAAGGAACTACTAATGGGCCTATGGGTAGGGATTAGGGTTTAGGGCCGAGGGGTTTAGGGTTTCGAATCCCGAGGCCCCACTTTGCCGTTCTCTAAACAAGCAGTTGGGATCCCAAAGTCAAGACGTCATGCCCTAGAGGTCCATGTACCCAAATAGGGTTCCTTTCAAGGGTTCCTTCAAGAGCTCCATTAAGGGTTCCATAGGGCTTTAGGGTATAAGGCTCCATGTACCCAAATAGTATATACTTTGGGCCCAATGTACCCATATATAGAGAGAGTACTTTAGGGCCAAAGCATATACTATTTGGGTACATGGACCCTGAGAGATGCCTCTTAGAGAGAAGCCCCCATAGAATCCGGTCTGCAGGTTTTTTCAAGGAAAGGGCACTTAGAGGAACCCAAGTGTAGACCCTGAATTCTAGAGTCCCCTCCTTGAATAAGGACGATGCTGAAGATCCTGATATTCAGCCTCTTGATAAGTAACGTGGGCTTGTTAACCAGGCATTTAACTTTTTTTGTCATCTCCTCCAACCCTCAAGTTCCAAGCCAACGAAAACCCTACACCCTGAACCCTACACCCTACCTGTAGCCGAAATCTACCTTTTTGAGGAACTATATAAAGAAACCATCATAAGGAACCCGAAAAAGGTAGGTCTTTTCGGCTAAACCTAGTTCTAAGTAAAACCGCCTGAGCTCCGAAAAGGCGACGAGCAGAAGCCAGCCTCATTCGAGCTTCTTTGGCTGAGAAATGCTGGGAGCTGAGTTTTCCCTAGAGCAGAAGTCGGGGTTTAACATAGGGGGGTTAATAATGAGAATAGGGCCTTGGGGCCCCACTATACTCTAATTATGATAAAGAACCCCCAAAATAGTATTGGTAAACCCTAAACCCTAAACCAAAATAGTATTGGTATTTTTTTAAGACCCTACGTTTTCGGTTTAAGGTTGCGGGTTGAGCATTTAGGGGCTATACGTCGCAGTGAGGCGATGGATAGATGCATATAGTTAATTGGGGTTTTGCAGGGGTTGAGAAGTTTGAACAAAGCTTGCGTGAGGCTTTCGTAGTGGATCACAGTTCCTCAAAACTTAAATGCTATGAAAACTGTACAGCTCGCATAAACCAGACATTTATCGTCTAGATAGTTGGGCTACAAGGCCACGAGGCTTTGGAACTCTGCACAGTCCAAAGGCAGCTCAGCTTAGGGTTTCAGGAGCGGGAGGGTTTCAAGCGTAGGGCTACAGGATGTCAGCGTTAGTCTTCCGAGGTTAAAAGAGTTTAAGACTTAAGATGTACGAGCTTCCCAGAAAGGCATGGGTGAAAGCCAGGTAATTCAACAAGCGGCCCCAACGAAACATAACAACTTCGCAGGCTGGAAACCTGCTGCCTAATCCCAAATCCTACACTTCTGCTGGAGCAGTAGACTCAGTAGTCCTACAGTAGACCCCAAGCCCTAAACTCCTACCCTTAAGCCCTAAACTAAACCCTAGCGATCCGTGCAGACACTTCCAAGGCCGTGTGGCTGTCGTTGTCGGGTTTAACTCACGCCTGGGACCCAGTGCGGTTTAGGGGTAACGTTTCCTAGTGATAGAGTAGGTAAACTGTAACCTTTTTGCGGTACTATAACCACTATAGAATCCGAATAAACTCCCCAAGGTTAACGCCAGTTCCCCAGATACTGGACAAGTAAGGTTTCGGATGGTTTAGGCAGAAGGGTGTAGGGTTTAGGAGGTTGCACTGCAGTTCTTATAAGTCAAGGGCTTGGTGTGGGCTCTAGCCGAATTTAGACAGTGGTCGGAGTAACTAACACATTGGGGTCTGAAATTAGAGTATAACGAACCCCTAGAGGCCTTGTGGTTCGGGACCGAACACTCATCCCGACGCCAAACCCCTGACTCCAAAGTTAAAGGGTTTACTAGGGTTTTGACATCAGTTTAGGTGCAAGAAAACTCCTATGAGGCCTATAGAAGAACAAAAAGTTTAGTTCTCGAAGTGACTGTTCCCTGTAGTGTCCTTTATTCTACGTTATTGTGAGCCCAACAGCCGACCGTAACTTCTTCTACTACGTACTCTTGTTACTACTCGTACTACTCCTATCGATACTAGTACTCGTACTACCACTACCACTACCACTCCCCCACCGCGACCGCTACCGCTACCACTACCACGACCACGACCACGACTGCGACTACGGCTGCCACGAAGACCACCATGTACTACTACTATCGAAATCCTTGTAAAGCGCTGGTAAACCTCATCATGCAGCTGCAGGTGCCAACGGTCTTCGTGGCTCAGTCATGCAGGCTTGCACACGAGCCTGGATCCCGGAGCTGTTTTGGGTGTGGGCTTTGGGGGTTTTGGTGTTCAGGGTTTTTAGGGTTTGGGTTTTGGTCTAATGTAGGAACCTGGTTAAGAAACCTTGGGCCTTTAGTAGGGTTCCTTAAATGAATCCTACTATTGGGGCCAGGGTTTCTTAGTCAGGTTCCTACATTGCCCTTTAAAGGACCCCTTAAAGCCCTATTCTAATCTAGTATGGCCACAACCCTACTATAGATCCCCTATATAGAAGCCTTTAAAGGACCCCTTAAAGGAGCCCTATTCCAATCTAGTAAGGCCCCTATATCATAGAACCCTACTATAGATCCCCCAACGGGTTCCTACATATGCGGCTTTTGGGGTTCAGGGTCGACGATCCCGGAGGCTTCTGCCCTGTAGTCCCAAAGTGTGAGACCCGCAACTTGGGTTTAGGTTATGGGGTTTAATGATTAGGGTTGAAGGCCTTAGGAGTAAAGGGTTCGAGGCATAGAGTTGATGCTTTGGGGGGTTAACTTAAGGGTTAGGGCCAGGGTCCCTTTTAAAACTGAACACCAGGAGCAAGGGCTACTTTTCCTTTTCATGAGGGGCTGCTTCACACCATTTCGACAGAAATTTCCGGCCCACACCAAGCTAAGCTTGCCTGCTAAGGACCTGCATTTGCGCATGCCGGCGGCCAAGCCAAACTTCTTCTGAGAGACGTGGCTTTGAGCATGGGCTCTGCACTAACCTCACACCCTCATTCCCACACCCGAGATAACACCCCCAAACTCAAACAAGACGCTGCAGGAGGCCACAGCCAGACAGAGCAGCACATTGAACTTTAGGGCTTCTGAGGGGAGGGGAAAAGGGAAGGGTCCTTGCTTTCATAAGAAGCAGGGCTTCTGGCCTTTTACGGTTCTGGCCTATACCCCTAAACTCCAAAACCCCAAGTCTAAACCCTAAACCCTAAACAGGTTCAGGATCTGGCAAGTGAACCAACGATCCTAAAACCCACAAACCCTCCACTAGAGCCCTCCTGGTCGGGTTTAGGGTTTAGAGTGTAGGGGACGGACGAACTCTAGAGAAGAATCTGCCATAACCGTAGAAATGCAAAAACGCCATGAGCACTGCACCCGAGCCTACTCAAATTTCTGTTGGCCCAACCATGAGTTTTGGGTTCAGGGTTTGGGGCTTGAGGTTTAGGGTTCGGGGGCCCTCGGCCCTATAATCCCTGCACCGAGACTATAGTCTACCCCAAAACCTGCTTTAATTACTGAGACCCCTACATTAAGCCCTTAGCTTTCAGGCTGCGCCTCTTCGCAAGCTTGGTTCGGGGCTACCGTGAAGTGGAGGACAATGGGATCCTAAAAGGTTTACAGTAATCCCCTTAAAGTTGGAAACCGGGTTAAGGCCAAAATAGTTCCGGGGATCCCTATACATTACTCTTCAGGATTGAGGCTATTGGGTTTCCAACTTCTGGGCTTCTACTGTAGGGGTTCAGGGTTGAGAGGTGTATGGTTCGGATTTCAGCGTCGCCGTAGGGTGGCATAGATTTTCTGTCTGGTTGTACAGGTTTGTGTCGCGGTTTGAATGAGTTGTTGGAGCTGTGGTTCGCAGAAAGAATGAAAGGTTTGGATTCGAGGCCCGTGTGAAGAGAATTATGGGATTCGAGTTTGTCTTTGTATTGTAGGTCCTTGGGTAGTTTCTTGTAGGCTCTTGGGTAGTTTCTGAGCGGCCTTTTAGGGGTTTAATTTTACATGAATGCACAAACCCCGCTTCAAATTACTGATCCTAAACCCCCCGCCCCTGCACCAGCACGGCAAAATGAGTGCTGAAACCCACCTCGGACCCTTACCTTTCCGCAACCGTCGAACCCCACCCCTCCAAGAGTCACACGACAAGATCGACAACCCGACCAACAAATTACCTTCAACCACGGATTTCTCCCAAACCCTAAGCCCTAAACTACCCCACCTCCAGCCCATAAAAGTATAAGTCACAGCTCCCTCCCCCCCTCACCCCAAAACCCTAAGACCCTAAGCCCAAACTAGTGAAACCCGTACACCCTGAATAAACCCTAAACCCTAAACCCCGTACACCCTGAACCCTAAGCCCTGGAGCCCTGGCCCTAACCATCCTTGACTTTGGAAGCTCCAGTTGAACTCCGAAAGCCCCAAAATAATCACTAAACCCCAAACCCTAAACCCTAAAGTCCCTAAACCCCTATAATACCCTTGTTGGCATCATTCTTGACGCTGCGGCTTACAGATGAGGGTTTGCGAGGTTTGACCTTCCGAGCCCTGCTACGAACGACGCCAGAGGTGCAATAGTACCCTTATAGACGGCTCAGAGCAGCTAGAGCACTTGAATGCAGAGCTTGTCCAGTGCGGGCTAGCCGCAACAGCACGGCTGAAAAGAATGCAAAAAGAACTGGACATGTTCGAGCACAACCTCCGATGTTTGCACCAGCCGTGGCCACGTACAGCTCACAGCTCAGCTCATGAGTTCGGATCTGCAAGTACTTTGAGCCAGAGTTGCATGGGCTCCAGCTGCCTGGGAGGATATTCCATTGACTCTTTCCTTCGGCAAAGGATTCGACGACGTCGACGGATGAGTCATGTTTCATGACATCCCACCAGCTGGAGTATGGGATCGTTCATGATGGTCCCATAAAGTTTCAAGCTCTCGCATCTGTAGGCTTGGCACTGGCTGAGAACTGCGTACCAAGACTTGTTCATCTCTGAAGCTTGACGGTCAGAACCTCTCTAGAAGGAGCTCTAAAATCTATCAACTTTCTTTGGCAGGTCCAGTTCGACTCCTGCGAGGAAGTCATGGAGGAGCTCCGCTTCAGCGGCGATCCCAGCTTTCGCGTTTAGATTTAGGGCTTGGGGGGTTTAGGGATTTTAGGAATTTAAGGTTTAGGGTTGACTTAGGGTTTAGGATTTCGGGGGTTTGGATTTATCAGGGATTTGGGGTTTAGGGTTCTAGGGTTTGGGGATTTAGGGTTTAGTCTAGTTGCGTCGGGCCGTTTCTTGACCACCCTGGGGGTTCATATATGTATTGCAGTAGGGGCCTCGGCCCCCCGCCCAGAGCCTCAAGGTTGCACGGCCCATGTGCATGCAGAGTCCTTGAAATCGGGGTTGGATCACGGAGGCAAAGCATTTGTGGAGCTTTCCGCAGCTATGATCCAAACTTTCGTCGAAGTATCAGATGTTGAGATTCACCTAGTCGGCAGACACCGTACCATGAACATGACCGTCCAATTGATAAGGATTCCCACACTGGCCCGAGAAGCAGACGTTCACATGGCATGTGGAAGATATGCTTCAGAAGGCAGCAGATCACAAGCAACTGAACAGCTGAAACCGCATTGCCTGCAGTCTACTGCGATCTACGGAAACATACGATAGACCGCCTGCAACAGTAAAATACCAGACAGCAATGCATAGAGCTTACCATACATACGTACGTACGTACGTCCATATGTACAATTTTTACATGTACGTGTGTATATATATATATACATATATATATATACATATATATATATATATATATGCCTGGTTAATACCTGACAACAGATCTATATGCTACCGCTACTGTAACCTGCTATCATCTGCCATGGCATCTTCTGTTCGGTTTAAAACATCATACTCGTCATCGGTATCATGTACCAGAAAACCCATTTCTTATACCATAACCTCCACTATGTATTCTTCTAGTGCAGTACTCGCTATATACCTGTTGCTATAACATACGACAGCTTCCGATTCTGCTTGGTATGGCCCCTACAGTCGCAGACCCGGTGAGCTTAAACCCTAAACCCTAAACGATGAGCATCAAGCCGAGGTACTATCAGCCCAGATCATTCACAACCGTGCCGGGCTCGGAGACCGGGTTCGTGCTCCTTAAGGTTGCTTTAAACGTTCCTTAAATTGGATCCCTACGGGTTTCGGGTCCCTTTTAGGGTCCTTTTCATAAAAGTGCCGAACCATTCTGGGGACCTAACACCGAATTAACTACAGAGAACGACCCACAGATGTATCTGGATAGAGAGACAGTGGAGTCCAGGTAAGATTCCCTAAACTCTACCTTAAGGCATCAGGATCGTTTTTCCAACTCTGCGGCTTCCAGTGTACACACATGCAAACATACGCATATAAAAAAGTTTAAGCTACTTGCGTAGGCCTGCTGAAGGTATTCCAAGCAGTGCCTGGACCAACAGATGGAGAATCAAACACATAAGCCGGAACGGATTTTCCGGAACGACCTTCTTCGCAGCTGCACCCTGAACCTTGAACCTCAAACCTAAACCCTAAATCCTCAACCCTAAACCCTAAATCCTCAACCCTGAACCCTAAATCCCAAATCCTAGACCCTAAACCCTGAACCCCGAACCCTAAACCTTAAGCCCCGAACCTAAACCTTCGACCCTAAAGTCTAACCCCCGAACCCTAAACCTTAAAAACCTTAAGCAGGCTCACCGTGCAAGCAGTCGATGCCGAAGATGGCGCCGCAGCAGCTGCAGGGGTGCGGGCCCCAAGGGAAGCGGAAACGGTCGAGACCCGCCTCTCCGTTTCTGTTACCGCGAAGGGTCCATATACCCAAACAGGGTTCCTTTAAGGGCTACTTTGAGGTAAAGGGGGGTTTCTTAATTCCGGGTAGGGTTTAGGGGGAAAGAGTTGTGATCCTGCCAGTTACGGACCGGTTTTAGGGCCACGAAAGGTCCGCAGAAAAAACCCTCTGCGCACTCTGCCCCGCCAATTACTATAGGGGCCTGAATAATACTATTTTATTTGGGGGTTCCTTATTGTAGTACAATGGGCCTCAAAACCCATTCTAACTATTAAGGCTCCTCCAATTACAGGCTGGATCCATGTGTGGGAATACGAAGGCTTGGGCACTGAGCGACTGGGAACGATGAAGGCATTAACCTTTATCACTCTGGGCCGGTTTAGGATTTATCGTCGAATAATGGGTTTGTCATTTTGGCTTCCGTGTGTTTGGGTTTAGGGTTTAGGGTTTATAGTGGAGGTGCAGGGCTTTATGCATACACCCAAGGGTTCAAGTGACCTTGGGGCTTCGTGGTACCACGTGGCCATAACCCCCAGAGAACTGACAGCCGAACTTTCAGATCTAGGAGCTGCGGCCTACGCAGGGCCTCAACTGGCCTAAACTACCCTCAAGCCATATCAACATCTGAAACCTTCGAGCTTCAGCCTTCCGTTATGCAAGCACGAAGCATGCCAACGAATTCAGCTCGGTTTTGCTTGATCGAAGCTCCCCTCGAATCAACAGGGCCTGATCATGTTTCGGGTATAGTTGGGTTATTGGTCCTTTTCCGCGGCCACGCCCTTTTCCAAAAAAAAGCCCAAACCCTAAACCCTAAACCCCCAAACCCTAAACCCAAACCCTAAGCCCAAACCCTAAACCCCAAACCTAAACCCCTAAGCCAAAAAGGTAAACCTCAAAACCTAAACCCTAAAACGCTCATTCAAAAGACAGCAAAGCGAGGTCGTTGCTGGAGACGAAATTGTCGAGATCGAGGTCGACAAGAATGGAAATCGGGACGGCCTGCCCGGCAATGTCACCGGTTTAGGGTTTGGGTTTAGGGTTTCGAGGCAATGTCACCTTGAGGATTCTTACAGTCTTAGTAGATGAGTGGACACACTTTACACTTTTTTGGATAATACTACCCACTATAAGACTAAAATTTAAAAGTGTACACTTTTTGGGGCTTAGGAACTCAGCAACTAAGCAATGCGGCCCTAGAGGGTTCTATGGAGGGTTAATGTTACCGAATCAGAAGTCTGGGGTTCCCAGCTCTTTTTTGGCCTCTGATTATCGATTTCTTATAGGGTTCTATAGGAGTCTTTGGGGGCTCTCCACCTGTTCTACACGGGCTCTGTGGGGTTCTTGAAAGGTTCTGCAGGTATTCTACGGAATTTCAGGGCTCTAGCGCAGCTTAGGGTTTGGGGATACAGAAAACTCTCGGAAGTCGGGCCTAGCTTCGAAAGACGAAGCCCTTGAAGCCCCGAACTCCAAAGCTCATAGGCCTTGAATGTATAATATATATATATATATATATATATATTATCTATTATCTATTGTCTATTATCTATTATCTATTATCTATTATCTATTATATATTATATATACTATATTCTATGTTATAAATTATATATTATATATTATTGTATTCTTTATAGGATATATTATAATATAATGTTATGAAATTTTACATTATATATATATATACATATATATATATATTCAATTTGGCCAGAGCTTCCTTCTTCCTCTGGACAAGGGGCTCCTCCCCAAGATCTCCTGTACAACAGTTGAGGTCATTCGCAAGTTAGCGCCCTTCTCTTTGCAGATGCAGGAGTGTGATTTGCTTGCGAATTTCAGTCCAGAGGAAAGCACACAAGCTTGTTTCACCCTTTGATTACCTGCAAGCCCAAACGGCTGCGTCCAACCCAGGACTTATTGCCACGAAAAGCAAAAAGCTATCTATCTATCTATAAATATATATATATATATATGTACACGTATTCAATCTAGACTACATACTGTAGGGATTGTGAATAAGACGTAATCATTCCCCTGCACAGTCCTTAAGCTCATTCCCCTTGTTGAACCCCAAGCGCCAGGATGTGAAGAGCTGCCCTACACTGTTGAGGTTTCCGTTCCAACGCTCATGCTGCAAGACCCCAGGGCTTTGAAAAGGGTTTGCAATTAGCCGTAAGCTCGAATAGTGCCATCTGCACTGCCAGGTCTTCATCGCACCACGAAAGAGATCGCGGAGGCAAATCCACACGAATGCAAGAAGCTTGACGCTAGTTGACCAAAGTACCCACAGCCTCGGCACTAGCATTGTCATAGGTATGGGACCCTTACAGTACCTACCCACCCGCACGACCCATGTTAAGGTCCGAAAGACTTCAAGTTGGTCAGTGCTTTTTATATTGCTAAACGAACAGTAAATACAAAGGGGCCTAAATGATATCACTACTATTTTGGGGGTTCCTTATTACAAGTATAGTATAATATACCGCAAGACCAAACCCTATTGTAGTTATTAAGGCCCCTCTAGTAGTTAGCATCGGTAGTTGCCGTTTCGCAGCAACAGGTGCACTTCTCCCCAGACCCATTGCAGGATCGCAGAAATGAAACCCAAAATAATTACCCTACCATGACATGGCTTTAAATTCAGATAGGCCTTCTTCTAGAGGTTCTGCTTTTTGGCTGCAGGGGTCTGGGTCAAGCTTTATCCGTTCATCTGTGACTTCGGCGTAATGCACGATTAAAACACTCCCAGCCTTCATCGTGTTCTTTACTTTCTCGAGGCGAGACATTTATACGCCCCCAAGAGTTCAAAGCATGAGCCTCATGATGTTAGTGCTGACAGGATTCTTAAAGGTTGAGGGCTGAGGGCAGCTAGGGTTTATAGGGCTTCGGGAAGAGAGTGAGAGAGAGAGAGAGAGTCCTCCAAGCTTGCGCCTACCGTTGATCTGGCCCCCACAAAGCTGAAGCCGTACGAGCTTTGTTAAGTATCAGGAGCTCTGGCCCCCGAACCCTAAACTGTAAGCCCTAAACCCTATGAACCTCTGAACTCTGAACCATAGAAGGTCCCCATAGTCTGGGCTCAGGGTTCGCAGTTTAGCATTTGGGGTTTTGGGTGTCTGATTGCTGGTCCTGACATCTGAAAACCCGAGTTTGGGTTCACAGGAACGAGTACTATAGGGGCCTAAATACTTACCAACTATATTCCTTAGGGTTCCTTATGATTATAATTATACCATGAAGGAGCCCAAACCCTATTCTAATTATTAAGGCCCCTATATTATATGAAAGGCTATCCAATCGCCGAGGCCTTCTGAAGTTCAGGGTTTCTGGTTGGGGTAGGGTGGCAATTTTCTCAGTGAGTAGCAGAAATAGGAGGAGGAGGAGTAGTAGCAATAGCAGAAGTCGCAGTGGGCAGTCCCAGGAGTAGCAGTCGTAGTGGTGGTGGTAGTATGTATGTAGCAGTAGCAGTAGCAGTAGCAGTAGCAGTAGCAGTAGCAGTAGCAGTAGTAGTAGTAGTAGTAGGAGTAGTAGTAGTAGGAGGAGTAGTAGTAGTAGCAGCAGCACTAGCACTAGCACTAGCACTAGCACTAGGCTACTGCTGCTACTTCTACTTTTACTGCTGCTGCTACTGCTACTGCTACTGTTGGTTGTCGTCGTCGTCGTCGTGGTGGTGCTGGTGCTGTGCTGCTGCTGCTGCTGGCGCTACCGGTGCTGGTGGTATTGGTTAGTTTGCCAAGGTTGGGCTTAGGAGTCCTCAAGATTGACTGTTTGTAGCCGAAGCAGGTACAGTCGAAGAGGTTAGACCAGCCTCCGGGTATCCCCATAGCACTAAGCCCCTACTTTCCGAAAGACTGAAGCAATCAAGCCTCATTTCAAGCATTCGGCAACCATATGCCCGAGCTGAATCCTGATGCTTGCTTTCAGTCCATAGCAATGCTGCATACCTATATTCTGCGTTTGTATCTAATTATGTCTCAAGCTATCCTTATACGAACACCTATTCAAAAGCCGTTAACTTCCTCCAGCACCCTGAAAGTCATCTCCTGACCTCTTTTCGTGCGGAAGGTGCTTCAGCTGAAGCCCACGCTGGCATCTCGCCTGTTTCTACTAGGTTCTGAGATTGGATGGACGTGGGGATTGGGGCTCCAGGACACTGAAGAACAAGAGCCAATGACTTGATCTTTCAAAACTGTTGGTTTAGGAGTCCTGTTGGGTTTAGGGTTTAGGAGTTGGGATTTGTAAGAGGCATATTAAACTGCTCCCTGCCATATGTCCCGGACTCATCAAAGTAATGTCCTTCCGGAGCCCACGTGACACACTTCGACGGGCGATCTGCCCATGCATCAGGCATCTTCAAAGTTGAAAGTTGTATGATACATCGAATGTTGTATCAGCTAGGTGCACCTCCTGTTGTGGATTCGGTTTGCAAACATCTAGTGGACTCATGCCTCTAGGAGCTCTGAGCAACGAGCGGGCATGATGTTCTAGTACGTAGAGGTATGGCAAGCATGTAAAGGGGCGGTGTAGGCTCGTGGGTTGGATGCTTCGTGCCAACAGCGAGGATGTTTGCAGCCTCATGTTGCTTGACCTGACCCCAAGGGTCCAAGTACGTAATAATCGTATACTCTCCCAAATATGAACCTGCATAACTACTATCCTAAGCCCAAGTACCTTATTATTGGGTCCTTTGGACCCTTGGGGTGAGATCCTAGGGGCCCGAGGGCTTACCCTAACAGTCCAAAATGCATACTGATGATTGAGCCTAAGCCCAGCGCCAGAGACGCCATCGTGAAGCCTTTGTAATATTTGGGCCTTAGTAATTAGAATAGGGTTTTGGGGCCCATTGTACTTTTCATCATATTAAGGAACTCCCGAAACGGTACAGGTAAATATTAAGGACCTCCCAAACTTATAAATCACGAGAATCCTGAACCCCCAGCCCTAATATCGCAGACCCCAACGCCTGTGTTGGGTATTTTGGGGTTGAGGGTGTAACCCTAAACCCTAAACCCTAAGGGTTTGAGGCCTTGGTGTACGCTCCCCGGTTTCCCTGCAGCAAATCTACTCTTGGGGCCTGAATCGGCTGAGGGTTTGTGGTAACTAGTAATACTATTCCCGTGGCACTCACGCTATCTCTAAGATCCGTTGGAGGATCAGTCTGGCCAGTGAATTGAATTGAATTAGGCTTCTTTTCTGTATTTATAGCATAGTGTACCCTTCAAGCCCCCCAAATCCCCATTTTGAGTAATTGCAACGCCCCTGCTTTGCAGCAATTTGCGGCATCTTTGTACCTTTGCAAGCAGAGACCTGCAGCAGTCGTCTGCATTTGGGTGCCAAGGCGACGGCCAAGTCCCTTGACTGAACTAGATTTAAGGCCTAGGCTTAGGGTTTAGAGGGATTTGGGGCGAGTTTTCGGGACGACGATAGTATCGTGCTGCCACGAGAACCGGACTGGAGCTAGAACAACCATGAAAGGAGTCATACGTATATTTGCAGCGAGCCGCAGTAGCGACACCGACAGAATGTCCAACGCGTGTATGCATCTAGGTTGGTGTGTGCGTGTGTGTGTGTGTGTCTGTGTGTGTATATGTAAGTATGCATGTCTGTGCAGATTCATGCATGTATTCATGCCTGCACAAGCACAATGATGTGCATTGGTTGTGAAAGCGTGATTGCTGCAATTGTCTGCGAGATGTTGGTATCAGTTTTATTGTCAAAAAATTTCGAGTGTTCTTGGTCAAGGTAGTGGCACTTGTGGTGGTAGTTTGGGATGGGCTGCGGTGATGCTTGTTCATTGTTGTAGTACGGATCAAGCGCCCTCCACACCCAAGGATCAAACCCAACTCCGCAAAGCTGCCACCTCAAATGCCGCAAGATTCCAAACAACCTATGGGAGTTTCGAAAATAGGGAGTACCTTATTTGGGGGTCCTTATAATAAGGATCCTACTATTTAGGGTACTAAATTACGGTCCCCTATTTTCGGAAACTCGCAGATGGATCCTTCCTGTGATCTTCTCCTCATTCGAGGGGAGAGATCCTCTTTTCGGCAAGCTCCGAACATCTTTCCGTATGCTGGCCTATGGGTGCCATAAGGTTGAAAAAGAGAGTTTACGTTGAAGGCAGGTATTGTTTAAGATCATTGATTATGGGCACTGTACGGGTCCATGTAGGGTTTACGGAATAGTAGCCCGTTAGTCGTTAGACTTGTTGCTGGGTTTGAAGGGCTGTAGTTTTTAGAAAAGACTTCAACAGCCCCGGCATGCGTTACCAAGCCCCAAAGCCCCAAACTGCAAACTCTCTTCACTCCAGGACACTAAAACCCCTGCCTTAAACTGCCGTAGCTTGCATTCTATTTTTGTAGGATCCTTGTAAATTCTATATGAGGGGTGTTTAACCCTACAATGAAGTAGGTTGTGGCAGTTACAGGTAGACCCGAGACTCCTCCGAGCCCGCATCCCTCCTATTTGGAATTTGGAATCATGGAACTTACTAAGCAAGGTTATAAGTACCTTGTTTGGAAGTATAAGTACATATTGTCAGTGTTACCGTAGTTATAGCCCTACTTACTAAGTCCCCTGATCCTCGAAGTAGATCCACTGTCGCACAACTTCCGAGAAGACACCGGGGTGCAGCATAGGGGCCGAAATAGCTATAGTATAATGTACCCCGAAACCTTATTCTAATCATTGAGGCCCCTCCCTTAGCTGAAACTGTTTACTACTATCAGCACAACTGTCACGATCATTAGTAAGAACATTATTTGTTCTGGTATTGGTAGCTATGTTGGTATTTCCTTGTTTGGGTTGTGGCACCTGGTCTGCTGGCAGTTTCAGTGCTCGTTGCCAATAGCCGCCCACTGTTCACACGATCATTACCTGTGGCGTTGCTCTCGTTCTAAACCCTACAACCCCAACACACCCTGAAGCCGTCATCCCTAAACCCTACCTTAACCCCAAATAACCTACCTTTTTAGGGTTCCCCAATATGATTTCTTTATATAAGTCCTTCGAAAGGTAGGTTATTTGGGTTTAGGTAAACCCTAAAACCCCAAAGCAGATACTTCCACACCCTAAACCTTAAACCCTCTGTTTCAGAATTTCCCAGGTCTCGTAGGGTTTAGGGTTTAGGGGTTTAGGGTTTATGCTTCAGAATTTCCCAGGTCTCGTCTTCCCTTCGAGCGCTTTGTCCCACCGACCTTTGCGCCCAAGACGCCCGCGACGACTGGAGCCCGGGCCTCTAGTTCCTGTTGTTATTTAGTTCTAGTATAGGGGCCTTCATAATTATTTCATATAGGGTTTGGGGGTATATTATACTATATTACAATAAGGAGCCCGCAAAATCCTACTTTTTGCTGGGGGTGGAGGTGGGTTTACGATTTTAGGATTTGGGGTTTGAGGGCTTGGGCTTGAGGGTTTAGCTGTTTTGTTGGTCTTGGGGGTCCTGCGGTTGTTCGTGTGTTGATGTTCTCTCTCTTTTGTTTTGTGTTCGGACGGTTTGCATAGTGTAGGGCCCCAGGCTTAGATGGTCTAGGGCCTTGGGTTTAGGCGGGGTCGTTCGTAGTTCTTCATTGTGTCGTCACAGATAGGGTTCAATAAGTTTGCAAGATGCGGTGGGGGTGGTACAGTCTACCCATAGGCCCCTTAGTAGTTCCTTTTTGGGGTTAATATATAGAATCCTATAAAGTAATCCCCAAAAGGAACCACTATGGGGCCTCTGGGTAAGGTTTCTGGTTCCATGGTTAACAGAGTTTACAGGGGACTCGTAAAGGGTTCGATGGTTCGAAACAGTTGTGTTTTGTTTTTGGGTGTTTGTTGCGGGCCTGCTTTCAGTTGGCTGCTTTGCTAATGTGTGCTGCGGACTCGTTGCTGTTCCTTTAGGAATTCAATCCAGTTTTGTTCAGGTGCCGTCCATCTAGCAGTATATCAGCATATGTTTCCCAAACACCTATAGCCGATATGGGTATTTAAACCCCCAACCCTGAATGCTGTAAGTGGGCTTTGCTGCTATCTTGAGATCCCGCAATCGGGACCCTATCTTGCTCTTGGCAAGCACACAAGTATGCCCAAGAGTTTCTGTCAGAGCAGAAGCCCATTCTTTAAGAGTCCATGCGTACCTATACAGTATAGACGAAGACGTTCAGAGGGTTCCTTATACAGGTACTTTGAAGTTTGAAGGCAAAGCATGTGCTATTTACGCAAAACTGCAAAACCAAAAACCCTAAACCCCGAAACCCCTAAGCCTTGCAGGGGATTGACTGAAACCTATGAACCCGCCGTCCGAAGCCCGTGACTCCTTCACAGACTTAGGGCGTCTCTTTGTTGGGCTAGAAAGGGTTTCGGGAACCCATTGTGATTCAGCATGGGGTTTATATGGAGTTTTGAATTTAGGGTTTAGTGTCCAGGGTTCAGGATGGTTCAGGATTCCTGCGACAACTTCTAGATAATTGCTGCCGAGGCCTCCCCTCCCATTGCGCTGCTCTTCCGCTCGCCCGAGCGCATTCCAGTGGACAGCGGCGTGCAGAAGGCCGGATGCCGAAGACCTAAGCATCACTCCCGAAAGGCATTGATTCACACTTTTCGCATGAATTCCTGATCAAGATCTGAAACCTCTGGCCGGTCATGAGTCATCAGTTTGAAGCCCAAACCAGCATCCCAAACCCTCGAGTGCCCGGGCCTGATACTGCTTCAACCTGGGTTCTTGTTAAGGAATTTAGTTTAAGTTACCATAATAATACTGTTCACTATAGATCCCTATTATGGCATAATAGGGATCTATAGTGAACAGTATGGTTTCTTCATTATGGTAACTTAAGCTAGCTCTAAATTGAATCCCACAAGAACCCGACAACTGCTACGGTGGCACCTCGGAGCTGCCTCGCGTCCAGGTTTTGGTTGCCGAAGCAGGTGCGGAAGGGACTTAGGGTTTAGGGAGTTTAGGGGTTGCAGGGACTAAAAAGGATGTAGAGTTTGATGAGTTCAGAAGCATGTGAAATTTCCTTTAGCTACTACTGAGAATCCTAAGCTAGGCCAGAAAGCCTAGCAACCTACATGACGGGTTGCTGCTGCTCCTAAACCCTAGATAACCTGACAGACCCATATCCCAGCAAGCTTCTGATTAGGACACTGGGATTCTGGGATAGTATGGCCGCCATGGAACTCGCCGAATTTCGACGCGGAAAGTGCCCGACCTTAAACCCTTAACGTAAGCCCTACCTAGAGACTCCATAGTATTTCCTTTTTGGGTTTCATATTTAGAATCCTACAAGGTAATCCCAAAAAGGAACTACTATGGAGCCTATGGGTAAACCCTACAAACCTCAGTTGTTTCGGCTTTTCAGGTCTACCACCCGCGCACCCTCCCGCTGCAAAAAGGTTTTGAGTCAGTTTATTTTTAATTCGTGTAAGGGCTTAGAGCCTTGGGTCTGCCTTGCGACCCCAAAAGCCCAGAAAAAATAGGTAGTTAGCTGCTGTCCTTATAGCGACGAGTTATGCAGCAATTATTCACCTCGTGCTTGTATTTCCTTCTGGCTTATAGGCCAAACCTGCAGACGTGAGACTCCAGACCCTAAAACCCGGGGTGTTTGTTGGTTTCGTCGGGCGCAACTCGACCAGGTTTGGTAGCTCAGCTCCTTCCGACGTGGGAGGACGGTATCGCCGGACGTGGGGATTTGTGGGAGCTTTCTAGGTTTGGGGTTTAGGTTCAGGTTTACAGGGCTTAGGCTAATTAAGAGACTATTAATTATATCAATAGCAGTAAGAATAGTAGTAATGCTCATGATACTATTACCAGTAATAAATAATGGTACTGATACATACTGGTAGTGATACAGATCACAATAATCATGATAATTACAGTAACAAGGATAATAGTACCATTGGGGGTTATGTGTTGGGCTGAATCTGACTCCCAGAGGTTGAGTGTTTTCGCACGCAGGGTTCAGGGTTCCGTAGGTTGACGGATTGTAGGAAGAGCCGTGATCCTTGCCATAAAGGTCCACGTACTGCAAAATCACATACTCTTCCAACTACTAGCTTTCAAAACGACTATTCTAAACCCAGTGACCTTTCGGGTTCCGGTCCTGAAGTGTCAGTGAAGGGCCCCCGCAGGCTGTTGAGTGTAGTGAGAGTGGAGAAGAAGTCGTGCTTTCAAAAGGCCCAATAGTATAAACTTTGGGCCCGATGGAGCTTTGCTGAGGGAGTACTTTAAGGCCCTAGTTGGGTACATGGACCCTTAGGGGTATATACTCGGACCTTGAATTATCTATAACCGAAGCCCTTGCAGGCCTATGGCCATGAAAACCCTTTGACAGCACAATGAACGCGCAGCCTTACCCAGTTAAGTATCAGGCAGTTGGGCCCAAACAGCCTGGAATACAAGTCCACCCACATACCCTAAACCCCGTACGTCTCATGAAAGCAGGAAATCTCGCGACCCGAGGATCATGGCCAACGCCTCGGTGCATTAGGGTTTAGGGTTTGGGGTTTAATTTTTCTTTTTTTTGAACAGCGGCCGACACTGGTGTTGGAAATCCTACGCCTGGAATCTGAAAAACCACGCCGACTGGCAGGACACCCATAATACCTCTGGCAGTTCTAAGCATAGTCATGTGTGTGTGTGTGTGCGTGTGTGCGCGTGTGCATCTGTATATATGTACATATTTATATAGTTATGTGTATATTATATCATAGCATATTGTCACATCAGATCATCATACCGTATCATCATATCATAGCATGTCATGTCATACCATATAGCATACTAAAATATGATACCATCTGTCATATCACCTCATATCATATCCTATCATGCCATGTCATATCATACTACATCATGTCTTACCATATGGATATTGATATTATAGATCTGTGCGCACACATGGTATACACATACGAGCATAGTCACCCAAAAGGCCTAGAGACTGACAAGACACAACACCAAGCGATATGAGGAACTCTGCCACTGAGCCGTGGCAGGGGCCGGTAGAGAACGACTGTCAGAACTTTCCTAAACCCTACTTCCCGCGGCCTCGACCCTACACCCTTCAACACCAAATCCAAAACCCCAAAACCCCAGCCCCACGCCATAAACCCGAAACCCTGAACTCTAGAACCAGAAAGTTGAACCCTGAAATCCCAAATTTCGAGTTTTCCACCCAAAGGCGGTGAGTCCATGAGTTCCAAAGCAGCCACTGCGGCCTGCGTCTCAGTCTGTTTGAGCGTTTGGGTGTAAGATTTAAAGCCTAGGGTTTGGGATTGGTCTCGCCGTTTTGGTCTGGCGGGCTCTTGGTTTAGCAGTTGTGTTGTCTTTTGGTATTGCGTTCGGTGATAACCCCTAAGGGTCCATGTAGCCAAATAGTATATACTTTGGCCCTACAGCACTTCCTATATAGGTACATTGGCCCCAAAGTATTTACTATTTGGGTACATGGACCCTTAGGGAACTGTCCTTGGGTTCGAGGTCCCATGCGTGATTCTCGTGTTTTGGATTTAGCAGCCGCCGCTCGAGCCACACGGATTTATGAGCCAGAGGCTGTAGACTGTGCAAAGGCCACCCCCTAGGAACATGTAGCTGCTGGCAGCAAAGAAACACAGCAGCAAACATCTCTGCAGATCCTAAACCCCCCCCCCAGCCTGCAAAGACAGAAAACGTGCGACTATGAAGCCTCAGCATAACCTCCGGGATCCCCGCCTCCATCGCCGCTGAAACTCAACCTATTCTGTTAGGACTGTAAGCCTTGGGCAGACCCGACTACCCTTCTAGTATATTCCAAGTCTTAATGCCCGATACTAAGAGCCAAAAGTAATGAGAGCTGAACTTATGATTATATTGTGGGGTCTTGGCAAGCCCTCACTCAACCAAAGCTGTGTTCGCATATGTGTTGCGGCCATTGTCTAATGTGGGGGGGGGGGGGCCTGCGTTTGTTGACCCTCAGCTTCGAATGTATGTTCACACCCTTCTGCCATACGGTTTAGGCATATACAACTGACTTATACACATGTCGCGCTGCCACCATCACAGTCGACGATGTCATCAGCACCGTATTGTTCACATCATCTTCGTCATCACATACGTTGATAATTTCGCTTCGTCGTAACCTTCATCTCCATGTTCATTTTCGTCTTCATCGCCACCATCACGGCACTAGCGCCATCGCCATCATCATCATCATCGTGGGCGTCGTCGCCATCACTACATCCGTTATCGTCATCGTCACCACCACCGCCATCGTCAACAACAGATACCGTGCTGCAGATCTGCTCAGTCGCCACCCAACTCCTGAATAGGGCAGCGGTAGTTACACGTTTCGCCACGTCAGCGAACCGAAATGACTTGAAGCTTCACGGGTATAGATTTACTGAGATTTATCCCACATGCTCCGAACCGCATGTTCTGGCATACCAGCACCAGGCACGTCTGCTTCGACACGATGAGTTCTTCCGTCGCTCAGCATTGGGAAAGTTTGACACAGAGGTTGTTGTTTATTTCGAGCTTCGGATGTTCCAGGCTGACAGTCGCAAGGTGGAGATTGCAAACCCTAAGCCCAGAGAGTTTGAACCGTCTAATGAGGCATCACTTTCCTACTCTTCTTGAACAGGGGCAAATGCAGAGTCTCTTTTTTTCGGCCTCCTGACTCGTATCAAAGGGATTGGGAGAGTGTTCAACATCCTCTTGTAGTTCCTATACCATAGGATGGGTACTATGATTATGATGAAGATTCTGATGATGATTGTTAGCTAGCCAGACCCCACTGCAACTACGAAGGCCCTTGCGTTGCGTGGTGTTGGCTTTGAGTTTTCATTTTTCTCGGGGACACAACCATGGCTTGTCGGACCAACGTCCAGATTCAGAGCTCGCACCATTGATACCCCTGAGCCCCAACGCCCTTTACCCTAAGCCTGAGCTTTCGACTCCACTGCTTTGATAGGACTCTGATGGGATGATGTTGCTAATTATTACGTAAGACCTTCTAGTTAGTTCTCCGACCTACGTCCTGCACTGCTTTCCCCTTGGTCGAAATCCAAAGCTATATCCGGATTCCTAAATCTGATCCTCCCGCACCTTGCGTTGAAGTCCCGAAATCTTACACCGAAGCCCAAAATTCTGCACCTTGCTCGCTTGAAAGGACCTGTACTTCCTGCCCGAAACCTTCAATATGTTGACCTTCGCCCTTGGAGATCTTTAGCCCGATGCCTTGAACCCGAAATCCTAACCCCTGAAGGTGTGTAAGTGACAAGAGTATAGTAGAAGCCAGAAAGTTGGAACATTATTATCCTCATGCCCTTAAAGTAAGGGAAATCCCAGCATGAATCATCCTAAATCGATGTTCCAACTTTCTGGGGTTCACTGCCCAAAATCTTTGACCTTCGCCCCCTTGAGGTCTCAAGTGCTCCTTGGTCACCTCGCTGCTGCAGCAGGGATGGGAGTTAAGGCGCTGGTACGCAGGGAGTTTCTTGCGAGCCCTTGAATTCCATAAGATCAGAGGCTCGAGACGGGTTTTGTTCTCCGAAAGGGGTCCTTGAATGAACTTAATTCTGGTATACAGTAAACATTATATATAGATAATGTATATATATATATACATTATATATATAATGTATATATATATATATATGTACCTCCCAAGACCTTTAGTCTAATTCATCAGGCGTCTGGGAAGGCCTAGGACCCAAAATGCAAGGGCTTCACGAGGGGCTCTCAGTCCAGACATCGTAGAAGGACGGGGATCCTTGAGGGTTTAGGGTTTAGGGCTTAGGGTTTAGGTTTACACTAAACCCTAAACCCCTTGCTGTTCACATGCCCCCTGAACATGCACGCCACATGTCAGTTACCCAATGATCACTCATTCATCCTGTGATCTTAACCCCTGAACCCTTATACCTAAGCCCCTAGACCTTAAAGCTAGGCCCTCAACTTTGTAACTTAAACCCCTTAGCCTTTGAGTTAAGCCCCAAACCTAAACCCCTCACTTTAAGCACCAGTTTCCATTGCATATTCACCTCTTGGAATCTTACAGCTGTGGCCAATGATGTGGCTTACAGAGCTTCGTGCTTGGGTTTATAGTTTCGAGGTTTTTGCAGTTTGGGGTTTAGGGTTTAGGGGTTTAGGGGCTTGTGGTTTAGTTATATGGCCCTATAGAACTTAAACGAAGCTTGAGCAATCCACCCAACAGCTTTTCAACGGATTGCGTGCTACAGCTTCCCCAAAAAGCACGACAGCATCTGGTAGCCTGGCAGGTATGCCGCTTTTGCGGAATCGGCAATGCTGATCCATCAGCAGCGGGAGCCTCACAATTTTCGGTGGTCCAAGCTCTCAGACCAGATTTTTGTACTTCTACTCGTAGGTTGGTTTGGGCTAGGCTTTTTTTGGAAAGAAGTTACATCAAAGTCCAATACAGGCTTAGTACCAAACCGTCCTGAGTATACTCTTTTGAAGTCCTGGGTTTGTGCATACCTTTGTGGTTTGGTCTTAAGATGAGCCTGAGGTCTCTCAATGTGTGTATCGATAAGGCTTTGGGACGTTCCACAGCGTTTGCTCGCTCTTTTTGCTTCAACTTGTTTTGGCTTAGTTTGGGAGGTAGTGGCTTGATCTAAATGCAGAAGGGTTACACTGAAATAGTTGATACGAGCAGAACTGCTTTCAACGAATGCCATAGGTATCTGCAGCAACTCTGAGTTGAAGCCGCAGGAACCTACCAGCCCTCCAACATGCGTCTCTATCTCATAGACCATCTGACACAGATTCAAAACGAGGAGCTCTTTTGTGGCCGCAGCAGCTGCTATGTTGGTTAGTTGGGTGTAGGAAAGTAAGACAAGAACAGGAAAAGCCACCCTCATCCGAAGCTCCAAGGCCAACATGTCCATAATGCTTTATACCACCCTCAAGACTCGATTCCGAGACTTGCTTTTAAAAGCTTTTCATGCCTTCAGGCTTGACGCTTTGACACGTGAGACCATCCGGGTGCCGCGAGCTGGATAGTTTCGCTCAAGGTTTCAGTGCGTAAGGCTTCTTGTGCGTCCTTAAGGGTCCATGTACTCAAATGGTATCTATACCTAGATCTTCAAGCAGTCTCTTTACAGCTACGTCGTGGCCAAAATATATACTAAATGCGCATCTGGACCCAGTAGTACCCTTTTGGTCTTTTTCTCTTTGGGTTCCCGTATTAAAACCCAACAGTAGGAAGAAGGGTACCCTTACTATCAGGGGGCTAATCGGAAACCCAGACCATAGGAAGTGCGTTCTAAGGGCCTTGCTTCGAAGGGATTAGATGTCGAGATCTCGAAAGCCCAAACTCTTCCAACCCCAAAACCCTAAACCCTAAACCGTAACCCAAACCCGAAACCCTAAACCTAAGCCGTAAGTCCCAGACAAGAGGGCCTTAGGGTTCCTTTATGGGCTCCTTTAAGAGGTCCTGCCTCTAAGGGTCTCCGGTTTGGGGTTTACGAGGCCCCAACAAGAAAGACTATAAGAGCATACAAGCGCGGTTTAGGGTTTAGGGTTTATAGGGTTTAGGGTTTAGGGGGTCTCTCAGAGTCCAAAATAAGCCCTGAAGCCCTCAACACGATGTCGTAAACCCAAGCCACCGTAACACCTTTCAGACTCAACGACGACTTCCGAATCCTTGAACCTCCCGAAATCCGTAATGTCTAAACCGAAATCCGGTCCGAAGCCAGAAGCGCTGAACCCTAGCTTCCCTTCCTGGAAACAACCTTCCAAGGTTACTTTAAGGACCTTAAAGAGTTCCCTGAAGAAAGTCATAGGGACATGAGGGTTCAAGGGTTTGGGATTTGACAGACCACCAGACAGCTTAACACTAATCTCACTAAACCCTAAATGGAAAACCCCTAACCCCTAAGCGCTAAACCTTTAACCCTGACACCCTAAACCCAAAAACCCAAAGAGTGGAAGGTGCGCTTCCCCGATCAAGAAGATGCCACGAAGGAAGGCCCATCTCGACGTATTGTCCTCTAGGTATGCTCTTTCGGTTCCTAGTCCAATTTCAGAGCAAGCTCGCATGATGTATATCGTATACTTATAATTGTGGTTCCGTTGTGACAGCATGACCTACAATTACATATACACATATATGCATGCACATGTACTTATACATGTATGTCTCTCTCCCTCTCTGTTTCTGTCTCTCTCTCTCACTCACTCACTCACTCACTCACTCACTCTCTCTCTCTCTCTCAGTCTCTTATACTTCCAAAAGCTACTATTCGATTTCAGGGTTTGGGGTTTTTGGTGATCGGCGCGTAGCTCTCTCGGGTTCTGGTTGCCACCGTTCCCCAGCTTAGGCTATAGGACTTAGACCTCAGGGCAAGTAAGTCTGTCGTTCACTTCTTCGCGATAGTACTTAAATACTCATCGTGCAATCCTTCCGTGATCTAGAAGTCGTCAAGACTTGCCTACCATATTAAGTTGGGTTGCTTCAGCCGAAGTTATACCAAGCATGGGGTAAAGCATGTACTTAGGCATTCGCATGCCGGAACTTTGACGCCAAACCATATACCCGACACCACAGCCTCGGGCTTTAGGGTATCTTGCTACTATCCGTTGCTATCCTTAGAAGCCCATTTTCCCACAGAGTAGATTGGTGCGATTAGTGACTGTAGGGTTGATGCAGCGTTTGAGGAGCCGTAACCCACCACCACATAGGCAGTTGTCCTTAAACCCCACGCCCTATGCCCTGAACTCTGAAGCACTAAGGCCCTCGATGTTCGGCCCTACTTGGGGATTTTGGGCATAGCATACTATCATTAAGTCTTCAGCCCTGAACATTAGCTAGGATTGTCTCTTTGTTGTTTTGCTTGTTTGCCTTTTTCTAGTGCAGCGTTTAATCGCGCTTCTGCAGGGATCTCACGTTGTCGCTCTAGATGCCCGAAACCCTAAACTCCTGTAAGCCACAAGCCCTCAAGTGGCCGGAAGAAGTGGCCAGACAACTTATCGGCTGGAGCTTCTGTTGCCTTCAGAGATTCCAGAAAGATGCTGAGGCTGGAACTTTGGAGCTTTGGGGCTGCAGGTGCAGAATTCAGACCGGTCTGGGGATGCAGGCAAGTTGCAGCACTCCTTACGTGAAACCGAAAGCTGTTTAGATCAGACACGGGCCAACAAAACAACCCTTATGACTTCCATGCAATGCAACGGTCACTCTGTTCAGAAGCCTACACAGCCATCTACCTAACTCTAAACTCTAAACTTAAACCCCAACACCCTTTGGCCCCTCTACCCACCCTGAACCTCTAGCCTACACCCCATAGTGTCCCTGCCCTTTTCAACCTCGAACTTAGACACCTTCATCCCGAAGCCCTAATAACTTCGAGACCCTGAACCCTACGAAGCCTGTATCTCTAGACCCCAGATCCTTCCGGAGCCCTACACCCTGGATGTGTTCAAGAAACCCCAAACAGTAGACCTGGAACAAGAAGCCCTAAACCCCGACACCTTTAAAAGGGAACCCCAAACCGAAGCCTAAACCCTAGGCTTTTTCGAGAATCCCCCAAAACAGAACCCTAGCTACGAGCTCTCCGAAAGTTGGAGCTAGGGTTTAGGGTTTAGGGGTTTAGGGGTTTAGGGTTTCGGGTTTAGGGGTTTAGGGGTTTAGGGTTTAGGGTTCCGAAAGTTGGAGATCTGAAGCCGCTGCCATGGACCCCCTGGCGGGACCTGGGTCCCATCGCCGAAGCCCAAGAGCTTCCCTTGAAATTTTTGTCTTAAAGGGATCCTTAAAGGGGTGCTTAGATGTCTGTAAGGGATCCTTAGAGGTGTCTATAAGGGATCTATAATCGGGCTATTTAATAGGGTTCTATATTAGGGGCCTTCAGAATTACCGATACCGTATACTTATAGTATATGGTCCCATCGCCTCAGCACCGGATGTTGCGGAGCTGAGGGTTTTGGGCGGTGTTAGAGCTTGGAGGGTTTGGGAGTTCAGGGTGTAGGTTTAGGGGTAGTTTAAGGTTTAGGGGTTGGGGTATTGGGAGGAGAGGGCGGAAGTTGGGGTTGATGATCCTCGCTGTCAGGCTGCTGCTACTGCTAGTGCTACCGCCACTGCTGCTGCTGCTCCTCCTGCTGCTGCCACTGTGTTTGCCTTGCCTCCAAACCCACACCAAAACCTTGAACCCAGAGACTCCAATATCCCTCAATTACGGAATATACCTTAAATCATATTAGGGATCCTACTATAATTTAAGGTATATTCCTTAATTAAGGGATATTGGAGTCTCTGGGAATCCAAAGCTATTATCCGCAAGCCCCAGATCCTCACTCTAATGGCCCATAAATTGCTATAGATACACCTTAACAAAAAAATCCACATAAAGAGACACCCGCTTGAGATTCCTTGGGGTCCTTCCAAAGGTCGCGGTGGCTACCAGCGGCCTCCCGAGATGGACGTCCAGCCATCGAACCCTGGCGTTCATAGTGCGTACGCATAGGCTCCATAGTAGTTCCTTTTTGGGATTCCCTTATAGGATTCTAAATAGCGTACGTATTTTAGGCTCCAGGGGCTCACGGGTCTAGACCCTTTGGGTGCAAAATTTTGGTTATGTATGGCCTCGGGGCCCAAATACCATGTCAATGTGTGCCTTGGTTAGTTGTTCTACGCTCCTCGCCGGGCTAGTGTTCATTGTCACGCATGCTGTCCAAGTGGTGACTGTGTGTGTTTGTGTCAGCGTTCTCGCCTCCGTCTTGATGATAGCCGCCGTCAAGAATACTATGAGCATACCGTGCTTATGACATTTGTGATTGTGGTCACAGCTGTGATGCTGAGTGTGATGGTGACCACGACAAGGATGTCGGTTGCCACTCTTCTCAGAGCTTTGGGCCCTGGAAGTTACGTCTAAGCCCTACAAAGCAGGCTCAAGAGCTAGAGTAAGTGCGAATGACGGCATCTCGAGAGTACTGATGTATTCATTTGGACTCTCAGGGTTAATCCTACATGCATGGTCCTATTCCATAAGAACTTGAGCTGAGGCATGCATCTGTATCCTAAGTGGACATCCTGCTCTGCGGAGCCCGGCTTGTCCATCACCTGCTGTTGTTCCATTTTCAACATTAAGGCTATACGATATAGGAAGCTGCAAGGGTCTAGCATGTTAACGAAAGCATGTACATCGTCGCCTTGAGACACCAGACCCTACAAAACAAACAACCCTAATAAAACCCTAAACCCTAAAACCCTAAACCAACCCACAACCATACCTCAAGAGCGAAGAGAAAAGTCGGAAGCTACAGGAGCACAGATCCCACCAGGCTGCTGATCATAGGTGAGGGGCCTAGGGGCGGTTTCTTGTTGAGGTTCTTGCTATCCTAACAAGGTTCAAAGTGCCCCAAAATTGGGTACTTGGGTTTAGGGTCGTACGTAGGGTTGAGAACAGTCTAACTTAAGTTGCCACAGCAGAAATTGCAAGTTGCCACAACAGAAATTGCATAATTTAAATGAGTGTGCTTTTTTTTACGTTTCACGGCCGGTCAGAATGTGTCGTAGGGGTTTTCAATTTTCTCTACGGGTGCATGAGGCTGTACAAGAGTCTTTAGTTTGGGCGCTAGGTTTACAAAGGTTCCACACGGGGTACGGGTTGAATCGTATGAACTCAGTCAGTCTCGGCGATACTAGCACGTGCTAATAAGGAGGCACAGATCCCAACATATCACAGTTTGACCTCTTTTGTCTTTAAGGAGGAACCATGTCGGATTATTGTCAGTATTGACAGGATTTCACATGAGCTGTGGGTTGAGCAGTCGAGTAGCTGGCAGCTAGAGTTCGGTGTAGGGCACGGGAATTTCGATGGTTTTGGGGCTTGGGGCTTTGGGAGTTAATACATGGGTGGTTGTCAAAATGAGAGTCCCTTTTTGGGTCCCTATTGTAATCCGGCACCTATTATTTTGGGTACCCACTAATTCTGACAACCACCCACATAGTTTGAAATGGTATTCCAATATCGTTCCTCCTTCACAATATCATGAAAGCTATACTATCACCCCGAAGCCTGTTCAGTTATTCAGGCCACCATGTAGGGGTCGGCGCCGACCGACCGAATCCCGGCATCCACATCTTGACTTCCATCCCTACACCCTGCTACAAGCCCGGGGTTACCTGTCGAGCAGGCTGATGGGTCATCTTACCTTTGGTTAGTAGGGAATGGAGGAATGGGGTACAATTATAACTACTATTACTACCATTCTTCCATTCCCTACTAGCCAAAGGTAGGTCATGAGAGGGAAAGTACGGTTTGTATGGTTCAAGAAGCAGTGATGCACTATATCTATGCAACTGGGCTTCGAAAGCGCGCAATACTTTAATGGATTCTTTCAGAAAATACGGAGGACCCCAATGTAGAACCCAGGAGCAATTGAACCTCATGGTAGAAGCCTTCAAACGAACCCTTAAAGGAACCCTATTGAAAATACTGAGGCTCCTATATGACCCCAAACCGTAACTCCTCAATTTTGTTTGCAAGGCTCAAAGGAGCCTTTTAAACGAACCTGTAAAGCTAGCAATTACAGCCACTGGAGTACTTAGGTGTGATCCTTGCTGTGCTGTGCGGACCTCGGCGTTCGCATACCGTGGCCCGCTGTAGGGGTGTAGGATTCAGGGGTTTAGGTTGGGATTCAGGAGTTTAGGGATAGAGATTCGGGGCAGCAGATTTAGCGTCGAGGATTACAGGATTACAGGTTTTCAAGGTTTTATGGATCCAAGGCTTTGGTGCGATTGAGTTTTTGAAGCTCTTTGTCGGCAAGGTTTAGACGTTGAAGCACACGCCCCTGCAAAACTCCAGATTCACGCCATCTGCCGTAGATCCTCTTACCTTGTCACTCGTTGTCTCGTGTGCCGGCCAACGCATCAGGCTTGATTTGACACAGGGTTGGTGTCTGCCAAACCAACCTGCCCTATAAGCCTTGCCACTATCGTGGCTACCCAAGATATGATTCTTGGGGTTTCGCAAAGGTCAAGCCGGGAATCGCATCCCGTCAGAAGCACCAAGACCGAGGTTCTACTAACATAGATCCTCACTCATCTATGTATTCTGGACCGTTATAGTGTACTTTATATATATATATATACATACACATTCCTATCCACACATATATATATGTATACACACGCACATAAATGTATACACGTACATGCATACATACGTATACATACACAGAAGGGAGAGGGAGAGAGAGGGAGAGAGAGAGAGATAGATATGGACATAGAACATGAGTCAGAGCTTACATTATACGGAGCCTTAAGCTAAGCCTCAACCATAAACCCGAAGCCCGAAACCTTAACTGTTTATTAACTTAAGGATCTAGAAGTCTAGCAGCCAGAGGTCAGCATTCGGGGCTGCGGCCTGTCTCGGCGCTGTGCCCCTTTGCTGGAAGCTCTTTATTCGGCTTGAATGAAAGGCTTTAGGGTAATTCTTGAGCTTAAGGTAAGTATAGGGTTTAGGGTTTAGGGGTTTAGGGTGTAGGGTAGGTATAAGGATTTGGTTTTCGGCTCCTAAGTTCTACTACCCTACAGAAACCGTAGACTCCTGTAAACCTGCCCCTAAACCCTAAACCCTATAAACCCTAGCTAGAAGTCTTTTCGTTGAAGGTTTAGGGTTCAGGGTTTGGGGTTCAATTCTGCATTGCGAATTTACAGCTTTGAGTTCCGGAATCTCGTGCGCCGAAGCCCAAAATCCCAGGCCCCTACATGGGGCCCCCTAAAGGTTTTTAGGGTTTAAGCTGTAGGGTTTGGGCTCGAACCTGACAGGACGCTCCAAATAGCCAAAAGTACACACAGACACACAAACACACACACACACAAACAAACACACACACACACTCACTCACTCACTAGATCCCAAAGTAGGTCCGACTTTTTTGCTTGCAGTCTTCGGTGGTTCGGACCCTAAACGCTACACCCGTAACCCTTATCCCCACATAAGTCCTCTGAAACGCTGCAAAACGTTTTAAACTAAGCCTACACAACCCTACGCGCTAAGTATTGAGACCGCTTTATCTTGATTCAGACACAAAAACAGAAACAGTTTAAGAACTCTCATGGGGACCGTCTTCTAAATTATTAAGTTATTAAGGCGTCTATTTCAGGAGGTTCTTTGCGTCTCGGATCTCAGTGTTCAGGCCACCACTTCACCTGGGCATCCGCTATAGCACCTTCTCCAAGGCAGTTCATGACATTTTGTGGCTTTCAGGGTTTAGGTTTAGGGGTTCGTGATTCAGGGTGTATGCCTCAGGGCTTTCGGCGTTTAGGGTTCAGGGTTTAAGGCTTTCAGGATTTGAGATTCGACGTTCAGGGCTTCTGCGGGTCCAACTTACACACGGTTGCAGGGTTCTACCCTGTAAGCTGTCCGTGCCTAGTTTGCTGAAGGGTCAACCCAAAATTCGAAACACTAAAACCCCTGAACCTTAAAACCCAACTGCAAACCGGTCCGGTTTTCCACACGCGGAACCCCGAACCCCAAATCCTAAACCCTGCAGTTATGTAGGTTTCAGAGTCAAGCCTAGCACGGGAAGCTTCCACCTGAATTGCCATGCATAGCTCTTCCTCAGACTACCATAAGCGCAGCCTACTTTGTTGTAGGGGCCAGCACCAGAGGAGTCGGATATAGGGGCGCCGCTCAACCTCAAACACACAACTAAGCCGTACCGCAAATTTTCTGTATACAGGTTTTAATTGCAAAGCCCTAACATTCTTGTGTTTATATGGACGCTGCAGAAGCAACAGGTTTTGATAGTTCAAGGCGCACCCTATCTAAATCGCTTCAGGTTTCGGGCTTCGAGTTTGCAGGCTGCCGACCTTGCAGACGTCTACCATCCGGGGCTCTACATCATCGGCCCCTTCAACAACTTCATCCTGCAGGGATGCCCAGTGTTTAGGGTTTAATATAGGGGCCTAAATAATTACAATAGCATTAACATTGTGGTGGTTCCTTGTTGTCATTATAGTATCATGGGACCCAAAACCCTGTTCTAATTATTAAGGCCCCCTATAGTAGGGATGGGTAGGGGTTAGGGCAACCAGGGCCCTTGGGGCATAGGCCTTATAAGCCTTTGCTGGCAAAGAAGTTTAACAAGTCTTTTGTGAGGGGGTGCATGGGTTTTGCTGCGCTTTGGTTTTACTGCTTGAAGCCTTCGGATTTCGGGGTTAAACCCCTAAACCCTAAACCCTTAAAGACCCTAAACCCCTAAACCCTAAACTTGTGGGTTTTGGGGGCTTTGGGGTTGTCCTTGGGTTTCGGATTATAGTCATCCGTTTTCTGTTTTTTAACGTTAGGCTACGGGTGCTGCTATGCGAAACCAGCTCGATGCATGCCACACCCTCAGTGTCTAGGAACCCAAATTCATATCTACTTTGGCCCTAACCTAAGCCCTAAACCCCCCATTGCGCTCGGCAAGACTTCCAAATCCGAACCGCGTGCCGAAGCTGCCCTCTTCCTGTAGAGGCTCAATGCTATTCCTAGGTAGCATTGGGAGACCCCTTAAGAAGGACGCTTCGAAACCTTATTTCTGGCCCCCTTCAAAGAAGGGACCTTATTGAGAGGGTCTATACCCCCAAGGGTCCCCCTAATGCTAAATCCTAAATCCTTAAACCCGAATATCCTGAACTAAACCCTAACCCTAAAGCCCCCCAAAGCTTAATGCCTAATCTCCCTAAAACCCCCTAAACCCTAAACCCTAAACCCTAAATCCCCCCAAAGCCTAAACCCTATATAATCTCCCTAAGCCCAAACCCTTAATTTCTAAGACTAACCACCTTGACCCCTGAGCCGAAACCGGAAGGTCGCAGCCCCTGAACGCCTAAACCAAACCCGAATCTCCGAAACCCTAAACCCTAAACCTTAAACCCCATAAAGCCTAAACTCTAAACCCTAAACCTTAAACCCTAAAGCCTAAACTCTAAACCCTAAACCTTAAACCCTAAAGCCTAAACTCTAAACCCTAAACCTTAAACCCTAAAGCCTAAACTCTAAACCCTAAACCTTAAACCCTAAGCCCCGCAACCCTAAACTCCAATCCAGAACCACCTCGCCAACCTTAGGTTTCCGTCGGATGCCGGTGGCTCAGATTTGCGGCCGTTTTGGGTGTTCCTGAGGAAGCATTGTCCCTTGTATGGATACCCAAGAAGTCATGACAGACATAATTAATTTGCTCTGGAATTAACGGTTAAAACATGGATGCAATTGATCAGTATCATATATATATATACACATACTATCAACCATATTGTTTTCCTAGTTTAAGTCCGGGGTGAAAGCTCCGAATTTATTTTGGGTTCTTGCACTTAGGATTCAGGCTTCTACGGTTCAGGGCTGCTGCTACGGTTTGGGGTTGAGGGTGCGAGTCCCAAGTTTAGGAAACACCTGTTGCCTTCTCCCCACACAACACGGCTCGATGAGGTAGGCGTCGTGGGTCATGTCGGCCTGTGTGTGTGTGCTTTCCGATGCGCGTAGAGGCGTCCGCAGCATATGCTGATGTGCTGAGGATCCATGTGCATGTGTCTTCGTGCGGTGCACGAATCTTATGGCCGTGTAGACTGTTTGAGTTTACTGTTCATGGGCGAGAAGCGTCTACATCTTACATGATCGCGCTCGACGAGCATTGACAGCCTTGCCCTGGGTTCAATGGTCAATGCAGGACAATCAGCAAGAAATGACGGAAATTGGTGTGGACAAGTCGTACAATGCACAGGACGACTGTGACATCAGAGTCCGTTAACTTAGGATCGCGGCTCGCAGCTTCACGCTTGCCAAAGAGTGCATTCAATATAATAAAACCTCGGCCCTTAAAGTACCTGCGAAATGGAACCCTATCAACTTAAGGCCAACATATATGTGTGTGTTTGTCTGTGCAGGTGAATACAATATAAGCACAGACACACACAATATATTAAATATCATATAACATCTTATAACATCTTATAGCATAATTAGGTTATATGGTATAGTAGAAGTATACGTAATTTAGCCATGTAATGTAATGTGATGAGAGTACAGTATATTATAATACACTTTCAGTATAACTTACTACAACAATTACAGTATATTCTAGTTTAGTATACTGTATTCACATAACATGTAAAATTTAGTATGATATGTGTATATATATACACATACATACACGACTGTATGTGTATGTATATACATATATACATCAATATATATATATATATGTGTGTGTGTGTGTTCATTTCTATACATACATACATACATACGTACGTACATACTTACATACATATATATATATGTATATATATATACAGATATGTATAGGTATGTATGTATGTACGTATGTCCGTATGGGGGCGCAACCATATACACATCTGTTGGATCGGTACTCGGACCCGCATGCCGTAGACCCTAAGAATGTAGACATTGCGCGCGCAAACAGCGGACGCGCACCGCTAAACCCGATAAACCCGCTAAACCCGCTAAACCCGCTAAACCCGATAAACCCGATAAACCCGCTAAACCCGCTAAACCCGATAAACCCGCTAAACCCGATAAACCCGCTAAACCCGATAAACCCGCTAAACCCGCTAAACCCGACAAGCCCGATATCCGGGGCAGCCCATGAGNTCCATCAGTCCAAGGCCTTATCCTCGGAGTTCAAGATCTGTAAGAGATCTGATTTAAAAATCAGGGGCGCTCCATCAGTCCAAGTCCTTAACCTCGGAGTTCAAGATCTGTAAGGGTTTGTGATTTAGAAACCAGGGGCGCCCCATCAGTCCAAGGCCCCACCCTCGAACTTCAAGATCTGTAAGGGTTGTGATTTAGAAATCAGGGTCGCCCTTTCAACCAAGGCCTTATAAGGGTTC